>CM029277.1:15259734-15350858 GCA_016920895.1 Vaccinium myrtillus
TGTAATTGTTCCACGTCCGCTGTAATTACCATCAATCGAAGTTGACGATGAAATCTAGAATAGAGCAGCAATATTTGATAGTGATAATGCCAAAATTTAAGCGTTTAAAAAACTACAACAGTTTTAGCATTAACGAAAACTATTATGGCACTCAGAAATGCATAACAAACAGAGAGGAACAGCGATCCATTAGCCAAACCACAATCCATGGACAACCTAACACAAAACTAGCAAGACAAGAGAAAGCGACCTCCACAACTTGCGAGAAACAAAAAGTAGAGTACCTACTACAATTAATAACTAGGTGTTTGGATCAGCTTAATCACAGTACTGCACTAAAATTCACGGACATCAACTTTAGTGACGCAGAGTAACAGAAACTTAAGGCAAGCATCCATGAAAGAACAAGACCGACCTTTGAGATTTCCAGCCATAAAAGTGGTCCTCTTCTCCTTGATCCAATTCTTTGTCCTCTGAGCAACACTTTGTTTCTTGCTGCTGAAGGTATAACTTCTTAAGTACCTCTGCCTGATGGAAGCATAGCTCTCAGGAGACCGGTGGGGGGTTCTCTTCTTGTTGTGTCGGGGGTAGAAGAGGGAGAGGACGATGAAACGTCCTCTCCCTTTTCAATGCCCAGCATTCTCATTAGGAATTCTTTGTCGGATTCTTTCCCCCATTTGCTGCGATTCCCGTATCTTCTCGACTCTTGGCGACCAATGAGCACATCATCTAAACACCCTGCAATACAACTTGTGTTCATCATCATCTTGATTCTTCCTGTTTTGCTCTCTCTCCCTCTGTGTGTGTGTTGTGTTCCTTCTGCTTTGTACTAATTCTAATTATCTTAATACTACATTTAGTCAGTCAAGTATGTGGTCAAACCAAAACCCCGAGGGAAAGGGTTGGCTTCAATTTTTGTCTCTTGTTTATGGGGGAAAGGGATTCGGGATTCCTACTTGGCCATCTGATCTTTTAGATTTTAGTTTCTTAATCCCTAGATAAGGAGTTCACAGACACGATATTGTGTTCCGCTAATTGAGTAGACCATCGAGCGAAAAGGAAACTTTTAGGACCGAGGGATGGTGCAGTGCGCAAAACAAACCACCGTGTAGTACGTCATCCGACCATCTATTTCGACAATGAACAGCTTGTTTTTAATCCTAGCAATGAATTTAATCCGACCATCTATTGTTTAGATTATATTCAAATTGTGCATTGTCGAAATAGACGACTGGATGTAGGGAACTACGCCGGGTAGTGCGTTTTGCGCACTACAGGATCCCCTGGTTAAAATTTACACGATATACATGTTAACATATATAATATTAAGAAATATTATGTCACCATGTTTTCAAGATTTATTATTGTGTTTCCAATGTAGTCTAGGTTATATTATTCCCGTGTACTACCAGTCAATCTAGGTTTCCTTGTTATGCATATTTTCTTAATTTGGTTAGGTTTCTTAGTCAAAAAGTCTTGTAGCCTATATAAAGACGTGCTAGGATTATGTTTTGTTTACATCAATCAAAGAATGTTTGTTGCGTATTCAATTTTCTAACACTCCAATACACATGGTAAGACTTGTTTTCTCCGTTTCAACATTTAAGACCACTATGAAAAATTGTGTAATTTTCAATAAATTAATTGACGCCTATAATTTGAGATGGGGAGAGTTATTGACTATGACATTGACCCCTTTAAATAGATACTCCCCTTTTCTACTATGGTCTTCTTCCATCAATTTTACTAATTGCTTGCAAATGATGAACAGTCTTGGCAGTTCTATATATGCAAAAACGAACCCTCCTTGTGGAATTAAATTCGTGCGTGATCATTCTTGTATAAATGTAACAGCATAAGGATGAGTATTAGAGAGATTATTCATTCTGGCAATGCAGCCACGTAGTATAAGTTATTTTTCCAACACACATTGGTTTGGTATTTGTTGGGTTTTTTACCCATAATGAATGAAGATTAGATGTAGTCTCCACTGTGGTTGGCTGTCTAGCCTTATCTTCACGTACTACACTTTCGAGTGACCAGTGAAGTCGCGATCAATTGTGATGAAGAAGAACTTTGGAAAGCCAGATGAATTTGTTTTAGAACGCTATTAACTAAGTACTACCTCCGTCACAAAATGATAGTCCGGTTCCCAAAATGATAATTTAAAAGCTAATGTATTTTTTCCAAGAAAACTCAAATGCCTTTTAGCAATCTACTAGATATCAAGATCTCTTTTAATACATAAAAAAAAGTTCAAATTTTTTCTTAAAAAAGGGGCTCATCTTTTAACTTATAGACTTTCAAATTCAACTATTATTTTAGGATGGAAAAAGTAACTTTTAGCTATTAGAATTTAGAACTAGGGAGCCTTGGGGCTCGAGGAAGCCCATCCCCTTTTCCATTGAACTATGGGCATAAAAATTAAAATATCAAGAAAGATAGAATTAGCAAATGGAAAGACTTCAACCATCTGGAGAGATATCATTCAAACAAAAGGTAGAAAACCTGAAAAACACAGTTTGTAGAAACCCTGAAATACACAGTTTGTTCATGAATAATGCTAAACTCAAGGTTGGGGATGGCAAACAAATTCTGTTTTGACTTGATCTTTGGTTGGGAAATAATTCTCTAGCTGAAGCTTTTCCTCCAATCTTCAATTTGGTCATACATCAACATGAAACACTGCATGAGGTGTTGTCAAGAAAATCTAAATCACATGGCTGGCTTTTCCAATTTAGAAGGAGATTGTTTGATTGGGATAAAGACATGTTGGATGATATTTGCTATATTTTGGATGGATCTGAATGCCTTATCTCTGTTGGCTCAGTTGACCAACTTGTTTGGATGGGCAAAAGCTCTAACTCTTTCTCAGTCAAATCCTTATATGATCTGTCCAATCCTCCTGAAAATTCTTCAAATTCCACCTTTGATTATATCTGGAAAAATGCAGCTACATATAGGGTTCAAGTTTTGGGTTGGCTGATTCATCATGGGAAAATCAAATCTGGAGAGTTTTTGTTCAAGCTTGGGATTATTCACAACATGGAGAAAGCCAATTGTAAGTTCTGTTCTTTCCACCTAGAATCTGTTGATCATTTTATGTTGCATTGTACTCCGGTGTGGTAGTTATGGTCCAACATTCTCTCATGGTGGGGGGTGCAATGGGTCACTTCTAAAAGTGTTCTGGACTTATTTTTAAGGTGGAAAGTCTTGAATTTAAAGAAGAAGTTAAGAGTAATTTGGGATGTTACTTTTTTTTTTTTGATCGGCAAAAGAAAATATATTGAATTAAAAGAGGCGCAATAAGGAGCTATAAGCGCTAGACTGGAATGGGACAATGGCCAAGAGACCACATAACCCAGACCAAAACAAAGCGAAAATAGCAATATACAGCCGAAAAGTGTTGAAAAGAGCTCATATGGACAATTTAGAACCAGAGAAATGCTTGCGTTTTTTAGCATGCTGTCACTGATTGGGACAAAACTGCTGAACTCATCAAGATCAGAATTGCGTTGTGGGTGAAATAAAAAATCGGAAGAAGGGAGCTCTCAATTGATGATTTTATTTTCAATTTCAAGAGTATTCTGGAATCGATGTAATATTTATTAGTCTTCTTGTTCTTCTGAATTGATCTTCTGGGTTTGTCCAGCAGATTTTTTGCTTTTGTTCAATTGGCTTCTTGCTAACCTTGCTTTCTTTCTATCCAGGGTCTTTTGGGGGGTTGCGTCTAGTGATCTTTTTCATCTAGTCGGGTTGTTTCTCCCCCCTCATTCCCTTTTAATCTTTGTAATTCTTCAAAGATTAATAAAGTTTTTTGCCGTTCAAAAAAAAGCAAATGGAAAGTTCCACTAGCCGTTCAATGGGCGGACGATAAAAATACTATTTTACGGTAAAATTATACTTTTACCAATAAAAGTATATGTACTCTTACTGGTTAAAAAGTTTTTTCCTACCGTTAAAAAAACACTTTTATCGTCCGTCCAATGAACGGATAATAGAAAGACTATTAGCAAATTTACAAACTTGTCACCAAAAATTATGCATAGAACAAAATGATTGAAGCCTTTGGTTTGACGTGTTTGCTCCACACAATTGATCTATTAAAATTTTTTTAATTTAGAATTTGCCTTTTTTAATTTATAAAAAAGTAAATTTCTTGTAAATCTCCTAAACTAGACATGGATGACAAACGAACAAAAAAGAGATTAGCCCTAGTACCTAAGCCTTCCACCGTCGAAAAAACAAACGAACAAAAAAGAGAAATCAAGAAAGAAAGTTGATAGCTGTCGGATTCTTCAATCGAGAGACTAGAGACAGACATTCTTTTTTTAGGGCTCGTTAACCTGCGAGAATCTCTAATTTTTTTGTCTTTTCTGCCAATTTAGTCTTCCCACCTCTTAACTTTTCGCATGATACACAATATTTTAACTTTATTTTTCTTGCATCCCAAGATATCAATTGCGCTCTCAGAGGAGAGATTCAATGAACACACACAACATACCCTTAGAAATTACAAATACACGCATACCCATTCTGCGATCTTGGGAAAGTGCTCACTTTGGGAGCACAACCGGGCTCACATTCCTTGCGATTAGTGACGGATACAAGATTACAAATTTCGTCTAATTTACGAAAACACAATTCAGCAATCTTACAAAAAAATCTAAAAGTATGAAGAAAATTGGAGGAATGCAGGGGTCAAACACCCTCTTGCACCCCCTTGTCCGCCCCTGCTTGCAACGAACACCATTCAACTCCCGCAATCTAATGGAATACAAGAGTGTATGTAGGAAGAATATTTGTGGATCGAATTTCCAGCTAATGTGCGATTTTCTGGGTTTCTCATTGGAATTTCATTGCAGAGTTATGCATAGGTTTGAGGGGCTTCGCATGAGTTCAAAAAATACATTAAAATTTTGTAAATTCTTTATAGTACATAATTTGATTTTTTGTAATACTGTTTACACTGAATCATTGATAAAAAGCCAAAGTACATAAAAATTCATGTAGATCGATTGCGTAGCTAACATAGCTCAATGCAAATGAGGCCCAACTTACTATGATTATTGCTAGAGCTTGCAATTAATCCTAAATAATTGTCAAGAAAATACGCAGATTTGTCAATCAGCATAGATTGTGTCATAGCACGACCCGTCTTACTGACATAACCTATCTTGATCCACCAAATTGCATACTAAGAAAACCGTTGCACGACTGTATTTAAGAAAACTGCTTTGTCACTATCGAGAAGTGAGTTAATTGAGGCGTCCGATTTCAAAAGTCGAAGAATTGGCTGAAGCAGGAACGACAAGATTGGTAAATCTTTGTTGTTAATTCATTCAAAATAAACTACTGGTACGAGTATTCACCAAGCAGGTCATATCCAGATAGGTAATCAAACCTGTGAGACTCTAGTGCTTTGGAACAATATATTCATAGGAGATTCTTTTAGCTGCAAGTTCCAAATAAATTGTTTGTTGGCGGTTTCTAATAAAATCATCCTGATTCTTTGTTACGATTACCGAACTGATTTGAATTTCTCCATGTACAATTTTTTTTGAGGCTAGAAAGAAGAATGATCAAGGTGCAGCTCGTAATTAATTAGCTCTACAAGATTAACTTTAAATTGACAAAGTCACAAACGTGGCCATTCTGTATGGATCTATCAAGTGGTCTAACTTTCTTGATGTAAGGTCTCCCATAATCACACAAAAGTACTAAACCTCGGAGGCGGGGATGCTGTTGTACATAAGCTGCACCGCAGCTGCTGTACATGAGAAAAACATTGCCGTTTTGCTTTGGTTGCCCAATGCGATCTTGTGGGGACTCACTTTCGGGTCCCACACAATCGATCGTAATCGTTAAATAATTTTAAAATAATTATTCAAGTGATCTTGAAAAAATCAGTCCCATTGGATATTTTTACATAATTGATCTAATTCGTTTGATTTTCATTCAGAATTCAGGATACTGTAGTTAGAAAGAATCTTCAAGAAACGTTATACAATCCTGTGCTAAATAACTCATTTATATGAACCATAGGTGTTATAGGGCTCTTTAAGAAGAGCATCCAATAAAAAAATTATCTTGATTGGACATCTGTAGATCACCCCGCCGGATTTCACAAAAAATCAGTTCTAAAAACGGTTTGATTGACTAATGGGAGTCGCCACCCAGGTTTGAGGACCGTACCCGAATAGACTTTAATCACGAATTTATACGAGGGCACGTAAATGCATTTAAAAGACGAAAAATGAGATGAGTGGATACATGTGTTGTGTTATGAATGCATGACAATGATATTCTTCTAGTGGAATGCTAAGTAATAAGACTAAACAACTCAGAGATATCCCAAAATGGACCCACAAACACCATACTATGCACACCCGTACTGAATAGGTCCAGGCACCTGGAGCAAAAGTGGGCGCCTGGAATAGGGTACTCCAAACGCCTGGAATGACAGTGGGCGCCTGGAATTTACCTGTGTGGGCACCTGGAATGTTGAGCAGGCACAAATTTTTCCAAGTCTAGGATTCTGATCAAACAATAAATGCAATCCTTGAAGCTTATTCTACATGTATACTGTGGTGTACATGTTTTATGACTCTTTGGACCAGATGAACCTCAAGACCAGATCCAGGAGATGATTTATGCTTGAAAAACCATGATTTTGGAATGTTTTATAGATGATATATAAGTGGCATCCTAATCTGATTCTTGATATGATCTACACTTATTTATGCATATGGGGAACAAATGAACCAGTTTGAAGCTTGAGGGAGAGAGTGAGATGTAAACCTGCAACATATGTATGGAATATGCAAATTTATGAGAGTGAGTGCCTTTTTAAATCCTACCCTTATCTACTGTGATTATTCTGATCATGCCTAAAATCAACAATAAAGACCATGCAGACCATGAATGACTCTTAGAACCCCTTTTCAACTTGATTTCTCTTTTAGAAATGACTCAAAATGCACTCTTGGATGTATATCACAACTTTGAATCCTGATCAACAACTTCAAATGTCATGCAAATGGCTAAACAAAACATGTAGAAGACATAAAACACAAGAGGGAGTTGAGAGTCCAGGCACCCATACTCTGTATGGGTGTGAAATGCTTCCCTCCTTTTGTGATTTTGTCAACCTTCCCAACCCCCTAATTGTGATTGAAGACCAGTAGAGGTTAGGTGGTGTCCCCTCTGGGCCTTATTGAAAAACTTTGGTAGAGAATCTACCTTGAAAGACTTGATTTGATGACTTGGGTTTCATTTTTGGAGAATTTTTAGTAGTTGAATGGACTGGATTTTGGTTACTGGAAGTGTACCAAATTGACTGTGGGTGGTTTGGTTGGGGGTTTGATTGTGGATGTTGAAAGTGAGTAGAATCAAGGGGGTATAAAAGTGGATTTGTAGGTGATGGAAGGGATGAACAGGGAGGGAGTAACTGAAGATGGTTATTCACGAGAAGTTTCTGCAAAGTAACAATATATGAGAGAGTGGAGTTGATCATTTCCAAAATGGAGGAGAAATGGGGTATAAATAGGCTTGAAAGTGTCCAAAAAGGGCCATTAGGATCATTAGGGGGCAGTATTAGGGGACTGAATAACCTAATCATCTGCCTCCACTATTTCTCCGTGAAAAAATCCCACAAGTGATCTTCCTGCCCATGATCTCCTTCAAACACACGCAACCTGGGTAGAAGTCTGGGCGCCTACACTATTCAAGTCCAGGCGCCTGGACTCCCTCTGGGCGCCTGGAATTGGCAAGTCCAGGTGCCTATGAAAGAAATCCGGCTGCCCTTGTTTTGAAGTTTTGGGTTGTTCCTAGGGTTTTTAAGGGCTTTTGGTGAGGTTTATGGAAGGTTTTTGGTGGAGTATCCAAGTTCATAATCAAGTCTCATATGCTCGCGTAGGGTATTTTCATCCTCGGGGAGGCCGTGGAACTTCAACGGTCCGGATTGGGGTGTCTACAACATCAATAGGTATCAATAATGTTTTTACTGGATGCTGTTCTCAAGAAGTCCTACAATACCAATGGTTCAGATCAATAGATTACCGAGCGCGCAATTGTATAACTTTTCTTGAAGATTCTTTCAAACTACATGGTACTGAATTCTGAATGAAATCAAATGAATTAGATCAATTACCTAAAAAATCCAATGTGCCTGAATTTTTTAAGACCACTTGAATAATTATTTTAAAATTATTTAACGGTTCAAATCGATTGTGTTGGACCGGAAATTATTCCCACAAGGCCGCATTGGACAACCAAAGCAAAACGATAATATTTTTTTTATGCACAACAGCATCCCCACCTCCCTAAACCTCATATTAGCTCAGAAATTTGTACAAGAAATTAATTAGTTTGTCTTGTTTTATTCGTCTCAATTGTGTTGTCAGTGGCGGAGCTTCCGCGCGTCCTCGGGCCCTCCCAATTTCTAACTGTGGAGTATACTTTGTATATATTTTTATTAGATATTTTAAAAAAATTATAAAATTTCAGAAATAATTCAAATGTAAGTATATTAATTTTCATTCTGAAAATGCCAAATTATGGTGAATGATACTGTGCGATGATATGGCGTTCATCGAATGATATTATAACAACAATACTCGTGATGAATTTTTCAATTTCTCAAAACCTTCTCATAAAAACTTAAATGATTGGATTTAGTCTTGAAAAAATCGTATAACTAAGATTTATTTCATCACTCGGCTCCCTCCGACTTCGACTCCTAGTGTGGTTTAGTTGTTTTTAGGTTGTGTAAGATGGGAGAGTTTGTTTGCAGGAGAGTTTAGTTGTGTTGTGCATGTCCCTCTCCCTCTCACAACTGGTGGCCTCATCAAAGATTATCAAGGGACATGGATTCTGTTAGGAAATTTGAACAACGAACTCAAACTCACCAATACACAAAACTCTCAGTATCTCAGATGTTATGAATCACATAAAACAAACCAGAGAGAGAGAGAGAGAGAGAGAGAGAACACAGGTATACGAGATTTGGCAACTGTTTACTCCTTGGGAGCCACACCAGTTCACTAGAATCAATGTATGAAACTCTTAAAGTCTCTCTCTTTAAGTGCAATAACTTTTTCACAAAAGAATATGACATTTTAAACCCTAAAAAACCGGTTAAGGGCCTTATATACGTAATATGTTTGTGTCTGATGGTTCTGACCAATCCACGGCGGTCCTTGCCATTTTTACAGCAACTTCAAAACCAGTAGACTATCCTGACCAAAAGTACTAAAACTTAATAAATTGGTTTTCGCAACCCAACAATCTCCCAGTCGAAGACTTATTTCTGAACCTATCTTGTAACTCCATCAAAACTACAAAGTGAACGTAGTGATCTTCACCCCTCTTGGTGTAGCTGGAGCCTTTCAACTCTTCAAGCATGATGGCCAACTGGAGTTGAACACAACTTCAGTTTCTCAATGGTGATCGGCTTTGTCAACATATCTGTTGGATTTTTGCTCCCCAAAATCTTTTCAAGGTACTTCACATCAATGTTCTTCACTCTGGCATGAAAGACCAGATTCTTTGCAAGGTGTATGGTAGGTTGGCTATCATTGAAAACAACAAAGTCCTCTTCCTTCAAACCTAACTCACCCAGAAATGTCTTTAACCAAATCATCTCCTTAGTAGCCTCCGTCACGGCAACATACTCAGCTTCTGTCATCGATAAAGTTACTATCTTCTCTTCTGCAGACATGAGACCCGATTCATTGTTGTTGATCCCAAAGTATAAACATAACCCTTGGTACTTCACCTCATATCATGATCACCTGCGAAGTCAACATCCGCCCACCATCAAATCTCCTCTCCCAAAACACAATGGTAGATCAATGGTCCCTCGTAAATACCGCAAAATCCACTTTACGGCCTCCCAATTCTGTTTTCTCGGATTGCTTGCAAACCTGCTCACAACTCCTAGTGCATGGGCAATATCCGACCTTATGCAGACCATCACATACATAAGGCTACCAATGGTCGAGGCATAAGGACCTTGGCCATATACTCCTTCTCAGCATCTGACTTAGGAGATTACACATCAAAAGCCTAAACTGACTTTGTAGAGGTGCGCAAATTGCTTTGGCGTTTTGCATATTGAACCCATCAACGATCCGTTCAATATATCCAGCCTGACTCAACTTCAAGACCCTTAAGTTCTATCCCTGTTGATTCTCATCCCAAGTATCTGCTTCGCCGCATCCAATTTTTCATGGCAAATTCTCTTGCCAATCAAACCTTGTTTATCTCATGTAAACAATACCTAGCCATAATCATATCATCTACGTGAAACAATAATAAAATGTAGCTTGACTTACACCGTTTATGGTAACAACAGTGACCTGCATTGCATCTAGTGTAGCCGCTACGCTGCATGAACCCATCAAATTTCTTGTACCACTACTTGGGAGCATGTTTCAACCCATACAGGCTCTTTTTTAGCCTACGAATCAACTCTTTCTTGCTCTTCTTAATGAAGCCAACAGGCTACTTCATGTAGATTTCTTCATCCAAGTCACCATGCAGAATGTAGTTTTAACATCCAACTTTTTAAGGGAGAGATTTCATGTAGCCACCAAACTCAAAACTACTCGGATTAAGGGTGTACACGGTCCGGATGGAATCGGATTGGCATGAATCCAATCCTAATCCATGAGTCACAATTTTTTGAAAATACAATCCGTGTTTGGACCAAAAGTCTCACGGTCCTGTTCCAATCAGATCCACAAGTTACGGATTGGTTTCGGTTTTATCCACGGATTACATGTCATACGTAATTAAGTAACAAACAATTTGATTAAAATAAAATCCTAATAGATCCAAAGTAGAAAACAGAGAGACCTTAGATGGAGCATGTGATGGAGCCACAACCAGGACCTAAATAAGCAGCAGTAGAAGCATGTAGCTTAGTTCAGTTACATAGTGTAATAGAATCAAAGGCAATTTAATACCAAAAAAAAAAAAAACAGTGAACAACAACTACTGAATTCATCAAAGTCGAACACAAATGCAAGGTAGTGGAATACATCGAAGTCCAAGACAAATTGACAATATTTATAGGAGATAACAGCATAACCCTATATCAAATTGGCAATATTTATGGAAAGTGGTAAAATTGTTTATATATACTATATATATCTATATTAAAAAAATTAAATATAATAAAAATCTCACGGTCCGGATCGGTAAATTCATGGTTTCAAATTCAAAATTTGTGTCCGGACTGCGAGTCACGATTTATTATTCAAAATCTCACGGTCAGGACCGGATTCATGGGTCACTAGTTTTTTTGTGCAGCCCTAACTCGGATAGTGATTATCTTCACAATTGGAGAAAATATCTTTGTATGATCCACCCCTTACTTTCTGTTGGAACCCTTTCCCTACTAGTCTGGCCTTATACCTCTTACTACCATCGCTTTCCTGTTTGACCGGGTAAACCTACTTGTTCTGTAAAGCCTTTTCCCAGCTGGAAGCCTAGACAACTCCCAAGTCTGATTAGAGTGGAGAGAATCCATCTCCTCTTGCATAGCACGATCCCACTTCTCTGAGTCACTGACTTGTAAAGCCTCGTCATAGAAAGACTGTTCATCACTGTCTGTCAAAAGCAAGTAATATAGCGATGAACAAGAGTTTGGATTAGGTTTGGGTACCCTTGTTGATCTCCTCAATGTGACAACCGGTGGGCTTGACCCTGTCTCTAAAATTGCCCCATCTGAAACTGTCTCCTACCTAGTCAGAACTCTGTTCAACCCCACTACTTTAATTCTGGAAGATCATCCAACTCAAGTTACTCAGATGTGCGCCGATCTGATGCTGAAGTCCCACTGTTTTGTTTGTTATCACTATCTTTGTACAACACCAACTCATTGGATACGACATCCCTCTTTTTGATTATCTTTGAATTTTTCTCATCCCAAAAACAATAACCAAATCACTATCGTACCCAAAGAACATGCACTTCTGTGACTTAACATCTAGCTTGTCCCTGACATTGTCCTTAACATGAACATAAGAAACACAACCAAAAACTCGTAAATGTGAGATTTACCTCTTTATCACTCCAAACCTCCTTTGGTATCCTAAAGTTCAACGAAATTGATAGTCCATGGTTGATTAAGTATGCTGCTGTATTCACCGCATCTGCCCAAATTATTGTTGGCAACCTTGTGTGTATCCGCATGCTCCTTGCACACTCTGTTAATGTTCTGTTCATTTGCTCTGCGATGCCATTCTATTGTGGAGTACCCGGAACTGTCCTCTCTAAGCAAATCCCGGATAGAGCACATGCTCTCTTGAGCTCTCCGAGCTCATACTCTCCACCATTGCCTGACGTCAAACACTTCAATTTCAAATTTGTCTTATTCTCAACCAAGACTTCATAAACCTCTGACTTGTACTTTATGAAGTATACCCATACCTTTCTTGAGTGATCATTAGTAAAGGTAACAAAGTATATAGAACCGCTAAGATAAGGCACAATGCTTGGACCCCATACGTCTGTATGAACAAGCTCCAGCTTGTTAGGCTTGGGAGGTCTGCCATCCTTCTGAAAACTGATCCATTTCTGCTTGCCGAAGATACAGTCTTCGCACTTGTTAAACACCACTGGCTCAAAGCCCTGGTAGTTTTCCCTGTGATTGCAAAACCTTCATTCCCTTCTTACTCATGTGTCCCAACCTACTGTGCCATAAATTTGAACTCACCCTGCTATCTGCCATAGCAAGTGCATTCCCTGAATGTGAAGTCAAATAAAGAGTACCACTCTTTTTACCCCGTGCAACCACCATATTATTGTTGGTGTCTTTCCAGTGTCCCCTGTGGATGTTGAAATATAACCCGCTGCTCTCAATTGCTCTTCAACTGCAAAACGTGTCTGACATCTTTCAACCACCACTTATAACCCGTTGTCTTAATCTGCACATCCCTATTTCCCATGATGTTACACGGCTCTTCGTCGCCAAAGTATACCTGTATGAAGTTGCCTGCCACATAGTTCTTCAGAACCCATTTGTTAGTAGACGTGTGGAATGAGTCACATGAATCAATTACCCATGACTTGGCGATACTGTCCATAGAAAGAATAAGTGCATCTTGCACAACGTGAGCCTCCTAGTCACCATTACTTTTCTTTGGAGCCTTGCAAACTGATGACTTGTGAACCACCTAACCACAGTTCCAACATTCACCTTTAATTTCCCGTACTTGTGATTTCCCACGTTTTCCTTTGCCGCATGACTTTGATTGATCCTGTTCCAATTCTGACTACCCTTGGTCTGGCTTCTGCCCCTCTACTCAAAACTTAGAGCTGAAGCTGCCACTTGAATTGGATGCTACCGCTAGTGATTTCCTCCTAACTTCTTCAGTTAGAATCAAACTCACAATTTCGCTCAGTTTGACTTTCCTCTTCCCAGCCGAATTACTAACAACAGTAACCGTATCCTGCCAGCTCTTTGGCAACTAAGACTGGATCAACAAGGCTTGAAGCTCATCGTCAAATATAATAGAAACAGAAACTAACTGATCGAATATTGCATTAAATTCACTGAGAGGTGACATAAAAGAACATCCTTCAAACATATTCAAATTAAAAAGCTTCTTCATTAGGTGTACCTTATTTGCCGCGGACGGCTGTTCGTACATCTCCGTGACCATATTCATCAAGTCGAACGTGGCGTTCTCCTTTGACATATTTTGTGCAACAGACTTCAAGAGCGATAACCGAATCAAACGCATTGCCTTCTGGTCAAGAGCTACCATTCTTCGTTACACTCTCCTGTTTTCTTCCCTTTTTCCTTACCTAGCAATGGCTGATAAAGATTCTTCTCACAAAATAGTCCTCTATCTGTGTCTTCGAGAAAGTAAAGAACCATCAAACTTATCGATCTTCGATTTTCCTTCTTCCAAAACAATAACTCC
Organism: Vaccinium myrtillus; assembly: GCA_016920895.1. Taxonomy (NCBI): domain Eukaryota; kingdom Viridiplantae; phylum Streptophyta; class Magnoliopsida; order Ericales; family Ericaceae; genus Vaccinium; species Vaccinium myrtillus. Next base: position 15,273,672 of record CM029277.1, read on the forward strand.
CTCTAAAAACACCCCAGGTTGTCAAACAAATCGAAACCCTACTTATTAGCAAATAATACTTTCAATTTTAGTAGTTGTAGTTTAAATAATTTAGTTCGCAACTTCATGATCGATGATGTTGTAGGAGTTAAATATCCCAGAACTTGTTCTCTTTAGTAGTTTATATATTCTTCCTTTTCATTGGAAAAAAAAAATTGTGTTGTGCATAGTACTACAGTTTAGTTGGACTCATGAAAGAGTGGAAAGAGTGAGAAAACAACAAACAAATAGAGAAAAAAGAACAGATAACAATATATACATCTTAAAAATACCATTTAAGTACCCATTAAGATGACACAAAAAAAAAAATTTTGAGTCTCACTTTTTTCTTTTGCACAGCAAAAAAGATTGTGTCACATAAATTTTAACTCTACTGTTAGATCGCCAAAACCCCAACCACAGATAATGTTGCACAATATATCTTCATCACGTCCACAGCAGTACAAAGTGGCTGAGCTTGTAATCTATGGTTGTCTGCTTCGGCTATGTTAGAACAAAATGTTAATGAATGTTTCCTAACAAAAACCAACTTGTAGCACATCACAAATTCTCCTCCATCCAATAAGAATCAAATTCTTCAATGATACATGTCACTAGGTATAATTCTGAACTACGAAAAAAAAGTCAGACATTTCTATCTCCAATCACTACTAGAATAATTGATACAGATCACACTAAGAAAATTTGAAAGATTACGGTTTTGATGAAACCGTGATAAAGAAATGCAAGGTGAGTTTTTAATGTCACTTTGCTAATAAAACCGTAGTGATTAATCATAATTATCACAGGTTTAAAAGAATTGTGATTATAATCGTTTAATTTAATCACATTTTTCTACAAGTGTGATAAAATGTGTTTATTTTTACCACGTTTTGTTACAAGTGTGATAAAATGTGTTTATTTTTACCACGCTTTGTTACAAGTGTGATAAAATGTGTTTATTTTTACCACGCTTTGTTACAACCGTGATAAAATGTATTTATTTTTACCACACTGTGTTATAACCGTGATAATAAACTTTTTTATCACATTTTTTCCAACCGTGATAAAATGTGTTTCGTATATTTTAACCACACTTCGATTACAAGTGTGATAAAATGTGTTTATTTTAATCACGTTTTGTTACAAACGTGATAAAAAAAAACTTTTTATCACAGTTTTTCTGACCTTGATAAAATGTGTTTGCGTATTTTAGTCATACTTCGATTACAAGTGTGATGGACTAGCAAATACTTTATTATTTATTTTAGATTTTTTTTAATTTTGTTGCCTTATGCATCACTTTTGGAGACAAAATAAATGTTTGTTGTCTTATGCAATGCCTTTGTCAACCAAAATATAAGGTTAGTCACCAAAGTAGAATTTGCCAGAGACATAATGGCGACAAAAAATGTTAGTCGCCAAAAAGAAAACATGTCACTAACTAATTTTTCGTCAGTGTCTACTAAATTACTAGGTGTCGCCAAAGATTAGTCTACGGCGACCAAATTTACGTCGTCAACTGTATAATTTCTATAAATTAAAATATTATAATTTAATGTAATATAATATATTATGATATAATGCAATATATATTTTATGTAAAATATATTACATATTTGTTGTAATATAAAAGGGAATAAATGAAAAGATAATACATATACATTCTTTTTGGAAAATGTGCCATGAAGACTTGGGTAGCCTAGTGGTTGGAGTGTTAGGATAAGAATTGGGAGGTTGGAGGTTCAATTCTTAGCAAATGCATGTTGGGAAAATAGTTGGGAGGTTGTGGAGATGATGCCACGAGGCATGTATATCCAAAGCGTGATGGTATAGTGAATCCAATCATGGTTTTTTGTCCAAACCGTGATTGTATAATTATAATTTAATCCCGGTTTTTTGAGCAAACCGTGATTGTATAGTGTTTTTAATCACGTTATTTGTCCAAACCGTGATCTTAAAAGTAATTTCATCACAGTTTTATCTTCAAACCGTGATAATATTGTTGATTTAACTACGGTTTGCCGTGTAAACCGTAATTGTATAATATTTTTAAACACGCTTTTTGTTCAAATTGTGATCTTTTACGATCTTTAACCACGGTTTGTTGTCCAAACCGTGGTCTTATCTTGTTTATCATCACGCCTTATGTGTTTCCATATCGGTTTGGACTTACATGTAACCACAGACATAAACCGTGGTTGAATCTTAAAGACTTTTAATAACGGCTCCATCAACCACGGTTTTAAAACCGTGATTAAATTATAAAGATCACGGTTTTTACCCGTGATCTTTTAAGTTTATTGTAGTAGTGAATTAGAATCAAATTCTGCCATGACACTTGTTTTAGGCTTTTAGCAGACTACCACACATATATATCATTGTTATAATTTGCAATAGATATCGGAAAAAATAAGAATAATTCTTACTCCAAAGATAGATACCCTCCCATTGGGTCATTGGGTGGGCCATTATGTTAAGTTGCTGTCATTTCTAAGGTTGTTAACTTTCTAAACAAAATAAGAAAATGGGGTCCACAACTTGCCGTCCCAATTGATCAGTTTCTTGTCATATTTAACTAACCTAATAAAATAATTGGAGTTTTTATTATTGTGTAAATACAATGGGCTTACTATTAGAGCTATAAACAATGTCATCTAACAAAAAAAATCCGTAAGCAGTGGTGACTCCAAGACATTTAATTTGTGTAGTGGGGTCGTACCGAATCTTTTTAATAAGTCACAAGAAATTTTAGCAGGCTTCTACTAAATGAAATTATACCTCATAAAGGTTTAGCTCTAATATTACTTAATGTCTTCAATTTTTTGTCACAATAAATTTTAGCAGGTTCTACTAAATAAAATGGGAAATGATAATGTCAAAATCATTTTTGTTTGTGCTAAAACGGTAGTGCATAAAAGGCTTGTACCTTGCACATGGTACAAGGTTTTTAAGCACTATAATTTTGGCAAAAACAAAAACGGTTTTGGCATGAATGCCAAGCAATAAAATTATTCCACATACAGGTTTGGTTCTTATATTCCTCAATGTCTTCAATTTTTCAAAAAAAAGATTCCTAATGCAAAATTCTTTTAAATCTGTTATATTAGAATACGAAAACAAGAATAGTTTCAACTAAATTGATATAAATTAAGATCTAAAATTAGCGGAAACGGCTAAAATACACACGCATTAAGGGTGTTTATCATATGCATCTATTGTATGGTCCAAATTGTGCCACCTCATTACCAATCATAACATTTTTTAGTTTTTCATAACTTTTCAGCAATATGATTCGTAATATTTTCTATGATTCGTAACATTTTGGTGTGTCTCATAACTTTATAAAAACAATCGTAACTTTTGTAGGGGTGTGTATCATACACACCCAAATAAGGGGTTGTATTAGCCCACCATCTTAATTTTACATAATTACACCTAGGAGGTGTTCCACTAACTAATTTTTTCCAAAAAACTAGTTTTTCCCAAAAATCAAGACAGGTCATCCTCTCACAATATATCACATAAAAAACTGTGAACACAAAATCCAAGACAGTTTTAAAACAAAACTCACTTAGTAGAACTCCCCCTTAGTTTAATGGGATCAAGTCACTATTTTTTCATCTACAATTTATTACCATATAAAGGATTAATTGGGTCAAGTGACACTACAAACTTTGTGTGGCGTCACCACTAAGCGCAAGACATATCCAAAAAGGAGAAGAAACTCAAGAATCATTCGAATCAAAGCTGGAGACAACAAAGCCTCTCAAATTATTTATCGCTTATACATTTTATTTGTGATGAATGCTGCACACTGATAATTCTGTTTACCATTCCAATGAACTTACCTAGGACTCCATTGTAACTAAAACTTAACCATACAAACTCCCGGAAACTTCAATCTCTCCTCACTCCTTCCAATAGTTTTAAATAACAGCCAGTACATAACGTAACAGGCGATATGTAAGGGTATTTCATTGGTCCATTTTGGTTACGGTATATGCTAACGGTGATACAAAAAATCGCATGAGTATAGGCCGATCAAATCTGTTAGGTATGGTGACGCAATGCTGTGTTTGACCTAGCCAATGATAATCACCATTGGTCTTACCTTTATGAATTATCACCAATTACTTCCCCAAAATCTTTCTGATTGTATTCCAGCAAAAGAGATGAATTCTTCGCTTATTCGCATGAATAGATTAAAAATCTTATCACTTAAGCATTGCAACCAAATGACGATGTTTTGCATGCCAGTAAGTTCAAGGTTTAATGCATCGACAACTGCAAGTGTTAAACTAAACAGTTATAGAAAATTCAATGATCCTCACCTGCTGAAATACACTCGTTGAAAAACTTCAATACTGTTGTCATTGTTTTTACATTTGGGGCACCCTTTTTTTTTTGCAAGGCAAAGAAATTTTATTAATCAAAGAAACACGAGTTACAATGATTAAAAGGAACCAAGATAGCGGCATTACAACGCATGAGAGCATCCCAACCAGGTTGGCACCCACTCAAGCGACAATCATATGCCACTTGGACCCAAAAGATTGATAAGACATCAACCGAAAAAATTAAATACACAGCACTACAAAATCCAACCCTGATTCAGAAGATCAAAAAGACAGCCCAAAAATGGGACAAGACACGGCTCCCTACCAAGCATACTCCCTTCATTCCAAGCCAACGACAAAAACTCCAAAGCTTCCCATAGAGTCTGAGAAAGATCTCAAAAATGACAGAGAAGCCAGCACACTCCCACAATGATCTCCTCAATATACCTCTGAAACTTCCTACCTTTATCTTCTTGCGGTTTTTTAGGTTTACAATCGCCCTTCATACCAAATGAGATCTTGAATCTTATTCTTCCTTCGTTGGACCAGTTGATCTCCTCCAATAGAAGAAATTTGTAAAAGTGGTTGTTTTGTAGCATAAAGTGATTCAAGATAAGCTTCTTCATGGTGTTTCTGGATATGTAGATGGGTCGCTTGTGTTCGAAAAAAGGTGATTATTGAGGCAACAGTAGATATAGTGGAAGGTATCGGATTAGAGAATTAGTAGACAGAGATACAATGAATGGTGAATCACACGAATCTGGGTAAGTTAATTGCAGTCTCATCGCACAGCAAAGGGAACAGTAACAACTAGTCATTAGGGTGAATCAGAATCACTGAATATTTTTTTCGCGGCTGAAAATTTTCATCTCGAATTGTAAAAAATTTCAGACTAACAAAACTGGTTGAGGCAGCCGCGGGACGATCTTTTAAGTTCTATCAGCGCAAATTTCTTTTTTTCCCTACTAATCCTTTCAAGCAACCAAATGTATTCTTGTTGGGAAGCAAAAAGCACACGAAGGAAAGAAAAACAAAAAGGAAACAAAGACCAATATCAAACCCCAGGGTTTTAAATACTGGTCGATACGTAACGTATCGGCCGTTACGTAATGGTTTTTGGCCTCTCCGATAACGTTACACCCCTGTATACCGGTGAGAGGAAAAAATCACATGCGTATCAGCCAGTTCCCGTTACATATCGGTCCGTATCTGATTCACGGACCGGTTCACAACCGTTACGGCCGATCCTCGACCGTTACGGATTGTTTAAGAATTTAAAATTATTTTTTTTAAAATTCACGGCCGCTACACCCGGTTCCCATTACGTAACACTTTCGTTTCTTTGTTTTTCTGTCTCAACGTGAACAAGAGTCAAAATGGCTTGTGGATAGTTATACATACGGTTTAATAGCTCACAGGTGCAGTGGGCACTTGGCAATGAAATGAACGGCGATACATACACTCCCTGGGAGCCACTCTCAGTCACACCCTCTCTCACATGGTGTGTGGGCCCCAAATCTGGGGACTACATACACTCCCAGTGTATGTATCATTTTTGCAATGAAATTAGAAAATTTATTTAAGTAAAAAGTTGGATTTATGAAATTGGCACTTCACAAGAATCACAACCTACACGTCTAGCTCTAAGTGATGGTCCGTCACTAACTTAAGTGTATCAATTAGTCGTTAGTAGTAATTTTGTACCATTGCCGATTTGACATCGATATTGGTTGTCAAGAATAATCATCAAAAACGTCGACGGAAAATTGCATCAATTAACATTATCTCATGATCTTACAACAACAATATTCTGAACATCTGCCACAAAAAACTCAACAGATTAACGAAAGCTAAATAAGTCTTGTACTAGAACTTAATTAAAAGACAAACAAGAACCTCTAGCTGCTGTAACTTGAGTCACCTGACATGCTGCCTGAGAATTGCAAACTGAGTGTGGTGTTCAGGATTCTTGACAAAGACTGTGCAATCTCGTCAATGCCTGGGCGGTCTGCCGGGTCTTTTTCTATACAACAATCAGCCATTTTGGCAAGATAAACGGCAAGCTCAGCAGGGTAATTCCCTTGCAGGGAAGGATCCATAAAATCGCTCAATTCATCTTTTCCATTTTCATCACCCACCACAGGAGCTAAGACCTCTGATAAGTGAAATTTTACTCTTCCAGATAACACACTAACTTCTTTTCCTGTAAGAATCTCAAGCAAGAGAACCCCAAATGCATAGACATCAAGCTTTGTCGAGACAAGCCCACTCTCTACATACTCGGGAGCCATGTAACCTTTTGTCCCAACGATCTGGTTCGTCAATGCGAATTCACCACCTAGCAATTCAACTGACCTCGCTTGCCCGAAATTGGCTATCTTAGCCCTGAAATCAACATCAAGAAGTACATGACTGCATGTTAAATTCTTGTGGACATACGGAGGAGACGTATAGTTATGTATATAGTTAAGCCCCGTTGCAACATCCAAAGCAATCTGCACCCTCCTTGTCCAATTCAAACACTTCCGATAATCACTATTGGAATAAATACAGTCGCTCAATGGTCCATTGAAGGCATACTCATAAACAAGATACCAATCCCCCCTGTCGTAACAAACACCTGATAGGCCAATTAGATTGAAGTGGCTGATCTTGTTCAGTATGTCTATTTCCTTCGACACGTCCCCCTCCATCCTCTTAATTGCAACAAAATCGCCATTGATTGTTCCACGGTATACAGATCCTTTGATCCAACAACCGGGGCTGAAATTATATGTCGCCGATTGAAGTTCTTCGTAATTATAAACTTTGAGAGATTGAGATATGCCAGGAATACTCTCCAAAACTTCTTGAGTTTTCGCCTTCAACTTATTCTCGTATGCTTGCTCAGCTGACTCGAAGCTTTTTGAGGTGACGACCGTATCAGTTTTGCTTTTATTTTTACGAAAATACATGTAGAAACCAAATACCCCGGCGCCCAAAACAAGACCACAACCAAATATTGCAAGGAGAACATACACCCATGTTGTTTTGGAATTTGAGGAAGGGAGAGTATGGAGTGGTGGTGCAGAAGGTGGCGGTGGTGCTACGACTTCTGAAGATGTCGGTGTAGTTTGGACAGGAACTAAAAGGGTAGTAAAGGGATAGATGGTGGAATCTTGAAAAGATAAGCTATTGGCTTGGAGAGTCATATTTGTATCCACCCCAAACATTGAACTTATTATTAAGACAGTCTGACCAGAAGTGACCAAGTAACTCAAGAGATAATTCACCCCACTGTCATTTTGGTTCTTTGTAGGACAAGCACATCTAAGAGGAACAATAATTGTACTAAGCAAAGATATTGTCGTATTATTATTTTGATCTTGGAGTGCTTGACAAGTTGTGAGAGATTCAAAGGTGGTGTTCGCAATCGAGGAATAAGTGTTTGGATTCAGAACAGCAAATGATGTATTTGACTGGTAGTAGTTACCTGAACAAGAGCAGTTGACTGGAATAAGGACGACTTGATTGGTGTCGAATGTCGCATTCTCGGCTACTGAATTGAGCTGAGAGATCTGTGATTGTTCCACACCGAATAGCCGAGAGATTGAAGAAACTGAGTTGTATGGGGATTGAGATCTGTACGTGAGGAAAGATTGGCAACTCTTGTTTAGGCCATTACAGGTGTACCCATATTCGGAATTTGAATTGCCGTTGTCGTTACAGAGTACTTTTGTGGGATCCCCATAATAAGGCTGCTGGCCATTAATCGGAGAAGGACCAGAGATGAAAAGGATTGAGAGGACGGAGATCAGAAGGGAAATGATATTCATGTTAGTTGATTACTTGATCGACACAAGGACTCAAGGTGGTGCTTTTTTTCTGCTAAAGTTCTTGGATTTTCAGTTTGCATACACGAATTGGACTGGAGACGTATTCTAAAGAAACTCACGCATCTTGAATCGGTAAAAGATGCGAAGGAGATTGCTCGTTACCTCAGCAATACAAAAAGAAAACGAGTTTTATCTGTTGGCTTGACGTGTTCTGCGTTTCAAGATCTTGATTACCAGAAAATTAATACTGTATCTGTTAAACTATTGAGGTCATGTAATTTCCTATAATTCCTGCTGTCACTGATCGAGATCCGGCAATGACATTCTTTGTTGTTAATTAATTGGTTGTTTCTGTTCCTGTTGAGTATTGATCTTAAAGCTATTTTGTATAAGAACTATCTTGTTTCCCCTTAGCCGGCACAAAACACCTTTGGCTTGGCCGTCGAGAGGTTTGATTTATTGATTGATCAGAGAAGAGAAAATGGTAGTTTTTACATTTCCAGACTGGAATCCCATGTCCAAAAAAGTATAAGATGACAGGATAAAAATAGATCTTCTGCAAATACAATCTTTTTTTGTTTATTTATTTGGATTGCGAACACCTAGTGATCTAGCCATGTCAATCTTATGAAATTTCAGGGAAAATGAGAGGGGGTCTGTTGCCTATGGTGGTCGCACCCGACGTACGCGTTCCACTAACTCTGACTGTTTGACTTTTTAAATTAACTTATGTAAGGAGAATGATCTGTCTGGTTGGATGGTTCATAAGGGGTTTAGGAGAAGTTTTCTAGTCAGCATTGTGATTCTCTTCTGGTTAGCATCTTGTCAATCATTCGTAATTTTTTCACTTTTGGTCCTCGCTGACTTTTGATTCATTGTTCGAGCATTCCAACTGTGTTTGGTTGTTCATGCTCTATTTTGATTTTGTGCTTGGGTCCTTTTAATCTTTGTAATTTGCTTGAGAATGATTTGTCTTGTGAAGCGTGAGTCGTCCAAAAAGCCCAATAATCTAGTTAGTGGAATGGGGCTCCAAGAAATCCTCTTTGTGAACAACTAAGACTATAAAGATCTTAAAAAGACAATTTTAATACAGAAAACCAGAGAACTCGGCATGCATTTGAGGTTACGTTCCTAGGGAGCCCTAATTTCAAGTATACAATATTTGTAAGGAATTTGCGGGACACTAATGCCAAAAATTAATGAAGTGAAACATAATTGTCATTCCAATGATGAAGAAGAAAAAAGAACTACGCCAAATTCCGTTTTTAGCAGCATTAAAAGACAGTCAGTAAAAGTCCTAAAATTGCCGACAAAAATATTTCCGGCGGTAATGATGTCAGAATTCAGATCACCACCAAAGTAAAAACTAAAACGGTGGTCTTTAAAGTTTCATATTGCTCGCGGCGTGAGACTGCCGCTAAAGGTTTTGTAGACACCCCGATTTTGACCCGAGAAACTTATCAAGCATCCCCGATGATGAAAATGCCCGATAAGAGTACGCGAGGCTTGATTGTAAACTTGAAAACCCCTCCAAAACCTCTTCAAAATAAACCCAAGCCTACACCACCTTCTAGTACATTCAAAACCCTCTTTTTTGATATATAATACGTCCCAATCCATTTTGAAATGAGGGAGATGTGCATGTTTTACCAAAACGACTTATTTTTCCGACCTTCTGAGGGTAAAATGGTCACATATTTTTATGTACAAATTATCTTGGGTTCAAACCACTTGGGTTAGAAAGTAGACTTTTCAAACTTTCCAACGCTTCAAACCATGCGCAAAACGGAGTTCGGTAGCACCCGGAATGGCCCCGCGAAGTTTGGATTGTTGTGCAGTCCCCCAGTCCAGGCGTCTGGATTACCCTAATCCAGGCGCCCGGACTCAATCCAGGCGCCTGGATTCCCCAATTCCAGGCGCCTGGAATCACTTCCAGTGGGCAATTTGCAGCTGGTTTTTGATGAAACTATGGGCTCCCCCCTACATTGTCCCACGTTTTTCTGTACTCAAATCTCCCTCCAACAGATTATCCCTCCACATTTGAGTTCAAATTTCCATTTTCCCTCTCTTTTTTTTACCCAAAACTACCCCATTCTCTCCCTATAAATACCCCCACTTCTCTTCATTTTAAGGGACCAGCTCTCCCTTCATTTCCTTACTGTTATGCTGCAGAAATGCTCCCAAAAACTCTAATCCCAGCAAGTCTCTTATGGTTTCAACCCTTTTTCTAGCCTAAAAACCCATCCTTACATTACATTAACCATCCATACTCCATCTTCTACACCCAAACTTCCACCCTTCAACTATAATCAGCTCTCAATAGCTTTGTAAACCCAAATCCAGTAGCCATAAACCTACAAAATCCACTCAAAAACCCATCCAAAGTTCATCAATCAAGTTCAAAAAGGTAGTTTACCTACCCAGTTGTGTTCAAAGGCCCTGAGGGGGACTCAACCAAGTTTTTACTAGTCTTTCTATACTAGTGGAGGACTTGGAAGAGGTTTGAAACATGTAAGGAAGAAAATCATTTCGAGCATCAGTAGCAAATCCAGGCGCCTGGATCTGCTCAATGCAGGCGCCTGGATTCCCCTCTCCCTTGCTGTGATTTGTTGCTTTATCTACTCTTCTTTGTATATTTGAATCATAAACAGGGCATTTGTGCATGCATTCATTATTGTGTAATCATGAGTATCACCTTAAGGCATGGAAAATGATGTTTGGGAAACAAAATCATGTTTAAAATGGGGTTTTGTGTTGAGATTGTGGATCATATGGCATTACTTGTTGGTTTCAAAAAGCATCAAGGGTGTCACAATCAAATGAAGAAAATGCATTGTGTTTATATGTACATATCACATGGTCTCTCAAGGTATCTCATGGTTTAGACATATCTTATTCTCTTTCCCTTCTCTTTCATGATCCCCAATAGACCTCAAAATCCATCATATGCATAATAGTGTTTGATGTATGCCAAGATCAGTTTAGTATTTTCATTTTACTCATCAAGGCATGTGAAAATTATGAGTTTCAAAGCATATATCATGTAGTAAGGTTGATCTTGAAGTCCATTTCAAATATGAAACCACTAAACACCATTCTGAGCATGTGTGCATAAGTCATAAACATTGCATTTGGTGTTTGCTGTGAGAAATGAAGTTCTGAGGTTTCTGTCTGGGAGGCAATCCAGGCGCCTGGATTGGCCCTTTCCAGGCGCTTGTATTCAATCCAGGCGCCTGGATCTACCTAATCCAGGCGCCCAGATTGCAATCCAGGTGTGATGTGTTGGGTATTTATGATAAGTTCCTGGGACATCCTAAGGCAATTTGGGGGCGATTTGGTGAAATTTTAGCATCTTTTGTACATGAATCATCCACTCATAACATTTTGCACAAGCATTCACCCATATCACATTAATCTTTTTTGATGCATTTGTCGTGCTTTCACATGAATTCGTGTACAAAGTTCATTTAAACAAGATTTTCAAAATCCTTTCGAACATTTAGTAGAGATCGGTGATCATACCGGGCGCGAGGGGTGCTTTAAATTCTTCCCCTCGCGTAACCTAGCTCCAGGACCCGAGAAATCTCATTTTGAGAGGCCGGTAAAGCATTTTCCATTTCAAGGGTAAAAGAGTTATTTTTCAAATGGTTTCTCGGGTACGGTCCTCAAATCCGGGTGGCTACTCCATTCAACCAACCAAACCATTTTTCAAACCAACAATCGTTTTCGTGGACATAACTCCGCGGGGTGTTCACAAGCTGGCGACTCTGCTGGGGACTTATGCATTAATATACATTTTAGTATTATTACACTTATGTGTGATTTTATTAAAACGTGTATTAATCATCGAGAGCTAAACTTGAAAAATGTTTAAAGGATTTTGAAAATATTGTTCATATGGACTTTTTGCATTGCACGTGCATGGTTACTAGCCTTCGCTGGCGTGTTTCGGCAATAAATGGTTATTAACCCTGTGATGAATGACATGAAAATAAATGAAGTTTTTTTTTTTTTTGTAAAATAATCAATCTAGATGTAATCAATGGAGTATTTGAAGATTAATCTAGATTGACCAAGGTAATGATCAAATATACGGTTTAAATAATTTTTGATGCACTAAAACTCATGAAAATAAGAGAAAAATCATTCTCTCTTATTAGTGGGTAAAATCTAGAGTTGCATCCTTAGAGGGAGAAACAGATATTTATATAGGTACAAGGATAATGACTTAAGTGTAGGCAATGAGAGGAGCCACATTGTTTCAAAGACGCTTGTCTATGTGTTGATTGCTGCAAAGCTATTCAACCAAGGCTGATTGATTTAATATTATTTAGAATTATTATTCTAACAAAAATTCCTACTCCATATATTTTCTCTAAGATTTGTATATCCTCTAACGAAACGCATGTTACTACAAAGTACATAGCGAGGTGGAGAAGGCTAGAAGAGAGGGGGCAAGATTAGCGAGGTGGAGAATGACACAGGAGAGGGGGAAAAGAATGTAAACAGGTTATTTAGTGAGACAGAGGCAAAGAGAACAACTAGCTGTTCTACGACACGCAGACCCACAGAGTTACAACAATAGGTGGTTCGAGTAAAACAAAGTAGCAGGACAAATGATTAATCTCAAATAGACAGTCAAAGCTTAGGGAGAAATGTTGGCAATTTAAAATTTATTTGTAGAATAATGGAGAGAGACATGTGGGTTGTGGGTATTATTGTTTTGGCTAAATAAATCAATTGGTTTATTTTTTGTCTTTATTAAAAAAAAATTCACATTTGTTAGTTTTTGACATAGCGGAATTTACGAGAGAATAGTTAACGTACTATTCCAAACGAGATAGGGTCTCGAATCTAGTAGAGTTATTGAATTCACAAAAGAAAGCGATTAAACTTAGAATTGTTATTGATTAAAAGCTGTCAAAATAAAGAGATTACATGCCCTTTTATAGGGAAACCCTAACAAAAACTACTAAAAAATAAAGTTTCTCGGAAATTAGGGAAACTCCAAAATTGAAAATTAGAAAAAAATCTACGACTTTCCCAATTGGATCAATGAAAACGGAATTATACACTAAGAGTAATTCATAATATAAATATTTTCTAAAATAGCAAAATTACTAAATTGGCCTAAACGAAGGAATTTGGCCGAAATTCACCATCAATCATGACTTTGGGGTGGTGAGTCATGACCGCACCACAATTCTGCTTCAGCCCGCCATGTTTGGGCCAATTCCGGGCTCATCAATAAATTGCCAAATTTGGCAATTTTCAATTAAAAACTATTTGGGTCTCCGAGGCTTTAACTGGTCCAATTGATCATAGAATTGGACCGCTACTTATTGTACACCAGTTTTGCATCGATCTTTTGTGGTTTCTTCGTTCGTCTCAATGAGAGAAATCTAAAAAGTATAAAATTATTAACCAAATATAATTTTTTGTGAATAAAGACAACAAAATCCAATTTTTCCAAAAAATTACTCCATCTGTCCCATTTTAAATGTCAAACTTTCTATTTTGGGATGTCACAAAATAAGTATCCAGTTTCTATAAATAACTATCAAAACATACCAAACTTCCAATTTTACCCCTAAAAAGTACTCTTTCATTCTTAATTGATTTATATTCATATCATTCTTAAATTGACAATATCTTTTAACATATAATATTTTTCATGATTTTGAAAACTTTTTATAATAGAATTAATTAAAATCTATCAAACAAGATCCATATTACATATTTTTTGAGATCCATATTGAAGGATATAAGAAATTTAAATAGATTTAATTGACTGCACAATTTTGTAAGGTTACTTTTGAAAATTTAGAGGACAAATTTTAACTTCTTAAAAAGCTCGATTTCCCCTAGAGGATATTTAAATTGGGACGGAGGGAATAGATTATTTTTGTCTTTAGTGAACTTTTTTAAAAAAAATTGATCATAAATTTATATTTTTGTTAGATTGTTCTTGTCGATATGAATAAAAAAAACCACAAAAAAATCGACACAAAATTAACAAATGCACAATTTTTTAAGTAAAGACAAAAAAGAAACCATTTTATTTAGCCAAAGGTTAACAAGGTGAAGCTGGTTGACAGAGTGATAGAAGCCAACTAATTTGGCGAACGCATGTATAAAGAAGGAACATGTTCCTTTTCCTTTTGTCTCCCGATCGACAAATAAATAATCCAAAGGTGCAACAACATTCAAATTTGGAGCTAAAGCCTAACAATAATATAAGAGACAATAATCGACCACAATACTCTCACATATGTGAGATTTAAGGGTCAAACCCACATATGGGTCCCACTAATATGCGAGTGTTGTGAGTTGTTGTTTTCCTAGCATTGTCAAAAGCCTAAAGCTCTTTTCATTCGGTTGTCATGTCTCAAGTTACCAAGTTCTTGAAATTTTTGCTTTGCCTAATTCAAGTGTTATACGAATGGCCAGGTAAGGCTTTTTTGTTTATAATTTCTTTTGCTTTGGTGTAACCGCACAGCCTAAAAGTTCATCAGATAACAAGAACAACTAATTTATACGAGGTTTTTCCCTGCTAGTGGATAGGATTATAAGAGTTCATGAAGGTGTACGTGATCTAGACCGAAAATCTTTAAATTGTCAAAAACAAAAATATCCATATGTACACTAACAAATGCACACCTCTATTTTCGAGGACCTTACCAGTAATAAATCTAGTCATAATGCTTCTTCACTGTCCACTCCTTTCATCTTATTTTTGTTTTTGAAATGCTGTTTGATGGTAATTCTGATCATGACGCTTTGGATATTGGCATTGAATATTTGAATATTACTGTGTGACACTTACACTATTATACGAATCCATCACAATACTTGTTTTGATTTACAACGGGCCTCATGAGTGATATCTAAGTGTGACAAACATCGAAATTTGCACATGCTATGATAGTAGTTTTGAGTTTATTAAGCGGTTTTAGCAGAATACATCAAGTCTAAGCCATCATTTGGTGAAACTCATGAAAATCAAGCTCCCCATTGCCATCAATATCAAACACCCGAATCATAGCGGCACACTCATCGTATGATCTCGATTCCCCGAGCCTACTCAACACCCTCTGCAAGCTCTTCGGGGTAATTCGCCCGCACCCCTTCTCGAATTCAAACAACCCAAATGCGGCCTTAAGATCCTCATCCTCCTCACCATCTTCATCCCTATTCATCAACCTCATAAAATCCCCGAAATTTATCATCTCATCTCCAT
This sequence comes from Vaccinium myrtillus, assembly GCA_016920895.1. Taxonomy (NCBI): domain Eukaryota; kingdom Viridiplantae; phylum Streptophyta; class Magnoliopsida; order Ericales; family Ericaceae; genus Vaccinium; species Vaccinium myrtillus. Next base: position 15,289,085 of record CM029277.1, read on the forward strand.
CACCATCGAGCTCATCGATCACTGCTTTCGCCTCCTCATGGGACATGTACTCCCCAATCGATCCAAAATAAGACCTGATCTCGATGGCAGAAATTTTGCCATCATTGTCATTATCAAAACGACGAAAAACTTCCCTTAGCTCTTCTTCCCTCCCGGCATTTTTCGGCCTAATGGGAGATCTAAGGGATGGAGGAGAGTTTGAATTTGAGCTGGACTTTGATTTGAGACGAGGGAGGGATAATTTGAGGCCTTTGTGTGGAAAACAACGGAATTTTGGGATTATTTCGGGTTCCATTGGAGAGGGAGGAAATCGTTTTGTGAATGAAAATGAATGAGATGTAGCGGGCTTTATATGGTTTGGTTGAACTGATGGGAGATTAAAAGAATTGAATAAAGAAGATAGCAATGGATGTGACTTGTTTGAGAAACTGCCGCTGAGAAAGTTTGGAATAAAGAAAAGGGTTAAAGGAAGGAGTTGCGATGAAGTTGCTAGGAAGGCCTGTGATTGCGTGAGGTTTCAGGTTGGCAAGGAAATTGCATGGCAGCTTCCATTGGGGACCCAGAACCTTGACTCGTGAACTAACTGTTTAGCTACTTTACACTTCCGGAACGAGAAAAACTTGGATGTCGGATGGGTACCATGTGATGCTATTATGCGCACAGTTTTGTCGTTCAAAAGTGTTTTCAATGGTTAGGATTTGAGAGAGAGAGAGGAGAGAGGGAAGGAGAAATCTAAACCGTCCAAAAGTGATGCGCGCTTGGGCACCACGTGTGTAGTACCCTATTTGCACTCAAACTTTTCTCACATTTTTGCCCATCTTAAAGCCGTGTAAAACTGAAACAGAATCGAGTTGTAACTTGGGCTGCTCAAAAAATCTGGTGAATCATTAAATCGGTTCGTATGTTTTGGATGGGTCCGTGGATTAATGTTTCAAACACGAATTCAAAAATTAAAAACCATGAGATATGGTTCAGTCTATCGTTTTGCATTATGAAATCATGGATTTTTTTTATTTTTGGTTGAAATCGTGGATTAACCAAACCAGGCCGTGAAATGTTTATAAATAATCCATAAAAATATAAATATACGCATGCAATATATAGTACATAATTATAATTTTACCTATTACTATAATTCTTTTTATATTTTGTAAATAATTATAATCTTACCTATAATTAAAAAATTTCTAAACTATTTTACCTTAATGTAGTAGCGTATATCCATTTAAAACCGAAGAGGCGTGAAATGTAATTATATTCCAAACCATGGGGTAAATCGTAAAACTAAAACAGGACAAAGTTGTTCTTCTATAGTTCTATTCCATTTTGGTTGTTATATATAGTTATGCGGGCGGTTCCGCTAACACTTATTTTGACACACATTTTGACACCTCTTATATACTTAACAAGTGAACGGTTCAAAAAATTAGTGCGTAAAAATTGGTAGATTTCTTATTTTTCTTTTCAAGTAGATTTCATTTTGAAAAGTCAGTATCTAGAAGTGTAATGGTAATGTAGGAGAAATTGTAGAAAGTTAAATTTTTAAAAGATAATGATGATGTCTTCAAAAAAAAAAAATTACAATGTTGAACCCTTAAAGGAGGAAAATTGATTTCGGCACTCCCAAAACTGATTTTGGAATTTTGACAAAATTAATTTGACACTCCCTTTTGAAGTGACAAAATTAATTTGGGGAGTACTAAAATAACTTCTAAAAATAGACGGAAAAAAGTATTACTTGTAAGACATTTTGTTTTGTTTTTTTTTTTTTTTGCTCAAAAGGTTAGATTTATATTGATATAAGCCAGCTCGACACTTACATAACAGAGCTTTATTACAAATATCTTGGACAAATTTAAACTACCGCAATTTTTCGATCTTGGTTTACCTATTTTCTCTTTTTTTGCAAGGCAAAAAAGATTCATTAATCCTGAAAAATTACAAGACTAAAAGGAGCAAGGAACAACAATAAGCTCAAAGAGCAAATTGTCCAATCCGAGACCTAAACCAACGATTGGCAAGACACCAATCGAAGGAACCAAAAGACAAGCCCACCTAAAGACCAAAGCCAAACTACAAATTATTACGAATTATCCAAACAAAAAATCCCAGCCACACAATAAAATAAATAAATGGCACGCATGTGATTAGTGACTAAACATAATGATTTCAGATCACCATACAAAGTTATCTGTCGATACAATTAGAAAAATGAAATTCACTACCCAACAACCCATAATTGTCCATAAGTAGAAAAGCGTGCATATATAATACTCTTGCCGTCGTACGTGACTTCCATTGTTAGCGAGGAAAAAACAAAGTAATGTCACTGGTACATCCGCTTTGGTCATAGGAGAGAGTTGCTCAAGGGGATAAAATTTAAGGTGACTGGTTCATCCGCTTTGGTCTTAGAGAAGTTTGTCTTATGGCGAAGGTTTGGAACTGCGATCTGTGTAAATTGAGAGCGACAACAAGTGCCTTATTAATTTCTTTGAGCATTTTAGAATTAGTTCCTCCTTGGGATTGTGCTTGTGTAATTCATGATATTAGGAAACTTGTTTTAGATCGTAATCTGTCTCTCATGGATTCCTAGAGAAATCAATAGTGTTGCCCAGTGGGTAGCCTTCTTTGTATCTGGATCACTTGCTCAGAATTGGGTTTCTAATATCCCAACTCAGCTTAATCTCATCCTTTCTTCTGATTTATGAGAATGATTTCTAGTTCAAAAGGAAAACAAATAAAAGAGTATATGGAATTGATATTGGCACACTCATTTTCTCTATTGACATTTATGGTGTCCTCAAAATCCTGAGAGCCTCCTTCCTTGGCTCCTGATCCGAGAGAATGGCGAAAGAATAGAGAGTAAGCCTTCGCGAGCTCCTGCACAAGTAGAGCACGCCGTTAGCACCAAACCTGGCCGGAATGTGGCCAGGGAAGGCACTCCGACGATCTAGTAAGAAATCGGAGAAGAAGAGATGTAAGTTTTTAGAGAATAGGTTTAGAGAGAGAGAGAGTTCTCCTCAATTAGGGCCACTTCGCTTTGTTTATATAGGCTTTCCTAGGACAGGGGCAACCTAGTCATTTCGGCTCGGATGACGTCACCGAGCATCACGAATTGGCCTCACGAGTATTACGTTCATCCGTCCTCCAATAGGGCTGTGGCATGTGGCATAACCGCTCGGCGGGGCTTACGCTGACACGGGAACGGCCGTAAAGTGCACATGGGCCCTCCCCAGTTTGTTACGGGCGTTAACCGCCTCGGGTGACGTCATAAAGGACGTTGCCGATATCTCGGATTATCCTTCCGAGCCATCTCGGATGCGATCTGTCATGGATGACTCGGACGGTTTTCGGTATGTCGGCCGAGACACCGGTTTGTCTCGGATGGGCCGAGCTCGGTCGGCCCAAAGTCTTTTGTCCCTTGGCGGGCCTGGAGATCCGCTTGGGTCTGGGCTCTGCCGGGCTCTTTCACCGAGCCCCATTTAGAACTATCAGGTTTCGGCCCACTACAATAGTCCCTCAACTTCTTCCGAGACATATGGTTCCGAGAAAGGAGTTGACCATTCATTATTGGGCCGTTACGTTAAGCCGAGGTGCGAGTAAAACATATCCGAGAAGGCAGGACTTCTTCCGTTGTGCTTCTTTTAACCGAGCCCCAATCCTGATTGCTCAATGGTTGGTTCGGATTGCGCCACGTGGTAGACATCGATTGGGCGAGATAGATGTACACGGATCGTGGTTCTATTTGGGCTGTCAGAGGTTAGGCTCGGTCAGTCCCATCCGTGCCACGTGTCGCGCAATCAATCGCGCCGTCCACTGTTACCTCGTTTCCCGCGCGGGGTTTAACCCTATAAAAACGCCTCACGCAGAGAGAGAAGGGTTTGCTCTCACTCTCTCTCTGCAACTTCACGTTTTCTGGCGAAATCGTGATTCAGCTTCTCAGCCTCTACGCCGCCGTCGACCACCGTGTTCCTGCCACTTTCTTCAGCCCTCAATCGGTGGAAACCTCCGTGACTGTTCATCTCCGCCGCCGCTGTCGTCTTCTCCGGCGTAACTCAGGTAACGACCCCTCCATTTCTCCCGTTTGATGGTCGATCTGTTGCCGTTGTTTCAATGTTTCGAAAAGTTTTCTTAAGTTTTGATTCATCAGAGAAATGCGTTTGATGATTTGTCGAGAAATCGAAGAAGTTGCGATGAACAGTGAACTCAAACGTTCAACTGTTCATCGTGTTCTTCGTTAGAACCTCCCTCGTGACTCTTCAGTTCTATTTTTGATCCTCCAGCCCTTAGGTTTTTAGTTTCAATCTTGTTTGTCAACCGAGGCAGAACCGAGACAAGAGACCCGGACCTTGACCGAGTTAAAAACCCGAGCCATCAGTAGCCCTCCCCTTGCCTAGGATTTCCGGGGAGCACAGATTGTGCCTAGGTTGACTAGGATACTAGCTCGGAATTAATCCGAGACGATTTTGTCGCTTAGTGACAAGATTTAGAACACTATCAGTCATAGGGCTAACTGTTGTTCACCCGTGCACTTTTCAGGTTCGGAAATCCTGGAGCCCTTTGTCCTTTCCTCGGGGAGCTCCAACAGGACGGGCGATTCCGAGTCCTCCGTACGTAGTTATAATCGCCTAAACTACCGTCTCGGACAAACCTTCCTTGATCCTGACGTAGGGATGGCGTCCGCAGACATAGGTCCGGTTGATGAGGGGTTCGCCCCCCTTAATCCCATAGAAGTCAATCCGGGCGCCCGATCCGGGAGCGAGAATTCGGTCAACCAGGGCGAGATTAGTAGCGATCACACCGAATCCGCCAACCCAGGAGCATACAGGGATGGGAACGGCGCCTCCGTCCAGATCTTAGAGGTCCGACAGCCAGGGGCAAACAACTCTGGATCCGTTTATGAGCCAACCACCGAACCAACAACCGAACTCCCCTCCACCGAGCCAATTCCGAGATCTTTGAGCGTCGAGAACACAGCAATTGAGGACACAAATACCGAGAGTACCCCTAAAGCGAAAGCTTCTGAAAAAGAGACCAATACTTACTTGCACTTTTTCATCGGGGAGCCTGGGGAGTATGAGTCGTTTTGCGAGGAGTATAGCATCCCGAGCGACGTGGATGTCCGCTTGATCTCTCAAGATCAAGTTACCTTTTCCGAGGACCACATTACTCTCCCTCTCATAACCATCACCGAGGGGGGAGTCCGCTTTCCCATGAACCTCTTACTCCGCCAATTCTTCTACGAGTACAAGTTGTCCCCAAAATTTTTAGCCGTGAACTCTTTTAGGATTATCAACGGAGTTTATACCCTTCGAGAGAGGTTCGGGTTGACCTTTAACATTTTTGACCTGATCGGGGTCTATAACGTTTCTCGAAACAGCCCCTCGGGTCGTAGATTTCTTTCCCTTCGGAGCACACCGAAGAATCCCCGAGACTACTTGATTGACCACCTCCCTGACTCCGATCGTGGTGCAAATGATTTTGTTGAGATTCGGGGGAACTTCGAGTTCGGTCCCAAGGATGACGGTCTCTACCCTGTACCGAGACATAACACACTTATAGGTTTGTTTTGCCTTGTCTTTCATATCTTTCTTTTATTTGCATCTCTTGTGGAATCTATTTTCTTTACCGAGCTCTTATTTATCTTGCAGAGCCGTCTCCAATCTCTGCTCGGTTGCTCAAAGCCAAAAACGACGCCATATTCAGGCAGCATACGCCGTGCCCCACGCCCAGAGGCTCGCCCATGTTCTGCTAGGTTACGAGCCAACATATACTTCCTACCTCCAAAAAAGGAAGAAGAAAACTAAGGAGCAACTTGCGGCCGAGCGAGCGGGACCGAGCAAGAAGAGAAAGAGGTCGTCCTTTAAGGGGAAGTCTGTAGCGATTGAGGTGAGTTCGGCTACCGAGACTGATCTCCACGGTTCGTAGCTACAGGACTTGATAGGAAGGGTAAGAGTACCCCTTGAGGTTGAGTTTGAGGAGGAAGAGGAAGAAGAACAGATGGCGGGCGACCTCGGTGACCTTCCTAGTCTCGTCAAGAAACCGAAGAGGACCGTTACCGCTCCAGTCAAAGGGACACCGAGTCAGTCGAAACGGGCCCCAGCTGCAGCCGAGACGGATCCGGCCGAGCTTAAGAAGCAAAGGCTCGTGTTGGCATCTGGCTCCGGAAAGGTGCTCCGAAAGGATAAAAACATTGTTGAGAACACCGTTGTCCAGAAGGATCCTCCTCCTAGGATTATTAATGCCGAGGCTTCCGTTGGTACCCCTTTCATCTTTGCTCCCCAGGTCAGGGAAGGGACGCCAGTGCTGGTTACGGACAGTGTACGCTCCAATCCAAGACTCGGTTTACCAATGCTTCAAGGCGTGTGCCTGCCTGAAGATATGAAACAAGTCCCCATCGACCTTGAGGGAAACATCGTGGAGATGTTCTCTCACCTAACCTTGGTATGCACCGCCTCCGAGCATTCAGTTATTTTTATGTATTGGTTGTACGTTTCTTATACCTGTTGTAATTCATGACTGTAGGCCAACCAATCGATCCTCGGATATCATCAAAAGGTCGTCAATCTATCCGCCTCCTTTGGCTCGCTGAAGCTGAAGTATAAAGATGCTCTTGTAAAGAAGAGGGTTTCCGAGAATGAACTGGCTGCAGCCAAACTGCAACTCTCGGAGCTGGATGAGGCGAAGAAGCAGCTTTCCGAGCTAGACTCTCTCCGAGGGCAGGTGAAAGAGCTTCAACAGAAACTATCCGAGGAGGAGCAGAGGTCGAAGGAGGCGGTCAGTGTTGCGCACTCGGCTGGTTTCCAGGAGGCTAAGGAAAAGGTCGTGGCGCATTATCAGGGGCAGGTATCCGAGCTTAAGGACATTGGTTTCCGAAGGGGCGCAAAGATTTACTATTTCAAAGGGGTGGCCAGAGGTTACGAGCTCGGATTAGAAGCTGGCAGCGTTCCTGCTGAATCTGCTCTCCGAGCTCTCCCCGAGGTCGAGGCTCCAGAATTTGAGATTCCTTCGGAGGAAGAAGATGAAGAAGAACAGGAGGAGGAGGCAGCTGATCCCGGAGTTGAAAAGAGTCCCGAGATTGTTACCGAGGCTGACAATCAGGAGCTCGGAAAGGATGTTTAGTACTCGTAGCTGTTGAATTTGTTTAAACAGTATCTCTCTTTCTTCCCCAAACAATACCTGTGATTTGTGGTGTGGCTCGGTGGAATTTTAAGCCGGGTCACAGTAGTTGTTTGTTTGAATCGATACTTCTTTCTTTTATCAAACTATTGCTTCTTTTGAAGCGACTCGGTGGAATTTTATGCCGAGTCGCTTACGTTGATTGAGATATTTGCCTCTGTTTTTCTAGTTTGCATCTTTGTTGAATGGCCATTTTGCGAGATATTATAGTAATCCCCCCATTTGTCTCGGCTTAGGGCAAGTAAATACCCCTGGCCTAAGTTGAGATGAATGTTTCCAGAATTTCTTACTAAGGCATGGAAAATACCCGAAGCATTTAATAGATCTTCTCGGATATGTTGCCGAGTCAATTGAATGATCATTTTTAAGATGTTGCAAAATTTGCTAAGGCATGGAAAATAACCGAAGCTTTTGACAGATCTGCTCGTATATTTTGCCGAGTCAATTGATTGTTTATAAGATGGGAAATTTTCACAATTGGCGTACCCGAGAGTGATATCATATGTCTCGGAAATTGTGTAACTTAAAAGATATAAGTTGTCGTTGAAATAATAACCCTTAAAAGAGGTTATTTTGCTCGGTAAACCGAGTCAATTGGGTAACTTAGGAATATAAGTTAACATTGAGACAATACCCTTTAACAAGAGTTTGAGAGGCTCGGTGAAAACATACCGAGACATTTTTATGTTAGTACCACCACGGGGGTGTTTGATTTTTGATTGGCTCGGTTAAAACCGGGCGGTCTTATGGGGTGAGACCCATATGTGAGTTTGTCTTTTAGCCGAAGCCATTGGGTACGAATACCGAGACACGATTAATAGGATAACAGTTGAGATCGAAAAGGCTTTTCATTAATAAACTTCCGAGAAGGTAATACATCAAAATTTCTTTATAATCGCTCTAAATCAGATATTCATCATCCGAGAGTGGTGTACTTAAGCATAATATTTTCTCAAATTGTAAGCATTCCAATGCTTGTCCACGAGCTTCCCATTCATATCTTCAATCTGATAAGCTCCTTTGCCGACCTTCTTAACGACTCGGTAGGGACCATCCCAATTAGGCATTAGCTTCTTTTTCTTGTTCTTATCTGTAACCTTCTTGAGGACCAGGTCGTCCGGGCAGAATGTCCTCAACCGAACCGTCTTGTTGTACCCCTTAGCAACCTCCTGCTGATAAGCTGCCAACTTTACCCGAGCTGCATCACGCTTCTCCTCGGCCAAGTCCAGGTCGTTACTCAAAGCCGTGTCATTGGTGGTTTCATCAAAGTACTCGGTCCTGATAGTAGGTAGTCCCTTCTGAATGGGGATTACAGCTTCAATACCGTACGCGAGAGAGTAGGGAGTCTGGCCCGTAGAGCGCCTCGGGGTGGTCCGGAATGCCCATAGAACGTGTGGTAACTCTTCAGCCCATTTTCCTCTCTTAGCAGTTAGCCTTCCCTTGAGTCCAGCCGCAACCGTCTTGTTAGACGCCTCGGCCTGGCCGTTACCTTGAGGATAGACAGGTGTGGAGTTGAAGAACCGCATCCCGAGCTTGTCACATACCTCTTTCATTTGCTTCCCCGTGAACTGCTTCCCGTTGTCCGAGACAATTGCATATGGCACCCCGTACCGAGAGATGATATTCTGCCACAGAAAACTCTTTACATTTGCCTCGGTAATGAAAACCAGAGGCTCGGCTTCAACCCATTTGGAAAAATAATCTGTGGCAGTTATGAGGTAGCGAAATCCTCCTGGAGCGAGTGGAAGTTCTCCGACAATGTCCAAGCCCCATTGGGCAAAAGGCCATGGACTAGTGATCGGTTGAAGGTTCTCGGCAGGCTGATGGATCATTGGCTTGTACAACTGGCACCTGTGGCATTTCCGAACAAACTCCTCAGCGTCTTCCTTCATCTTGGGCCACCAATACCCCTGAGTGATGGCTCGGTGGGCAATAGAGCGTCCGCCCGAGTGGCAGCCTCCACTGCCTGCGTGAAGTTCGTGGAGTATTGAATGGACTTGGTTCTGATGGATCGCCATGAGGTACGGTCCGGTCCGAGAGCGTCTGTATAGGGAGCCCGTTGGTGAGAGCCAATAGTTTGCAGCCTTGCATCTGATCCGGTGGGCTTCTCGTCGGTCTTCGGGGAGCTTATCGTCTCGTAGGAAAAATACGAGTTCATCCATCCAGCTGGGTCCGAGCTCAATATTCATCATTTGAGCACGAGGGGGATCGAAGCTCGGGGCAGAGATTGTTCCGAAGGAAATGCTTCGTTGCTCGGAAGCTTTGCATGCAGATCCCAGCCCTGCAAGTGCGTCAGCGTGGGCGTTGTGCTCTCGGCCCACCTGGTGTACTTCGATTTCTTCAAACTGCTCGGTTAGACCCCTCGCGATGCTTAGATACTTGGCCATTCTTTCATCCTTTGCATCATATTCTCCGTTGAATTGGTTTACAACGAGTTGAGAGTCGCTATAAACCATCAGAGTCTTCACTTCCATTGCTTCAGCTAACCGAAGGCCAACGATTAAGGCTTCGTACTCGGCCTCATTGTTAGAGGCCGGGAACTCGATTGTTATTGCATTCTCGTGAATGACTCCCTCGGGGGAGATTAGGACGACGCCTGCTCCAGCTCCTCGTTGGTTAGAGGCTCCATCCACGTGCAACTTCCAAACATTACCGTGGAACATGTGCCAAGTAGAGAATGGCACGGTTGCTTGGTCTTCATTCGCGCTCGGACTCGGTTTTCCTTCCGAGAGAGGCGTTGGTGTTAAGTCAGCTGCGTCAGTTTCTTCCTCCGAGACACTATTGGTTACGTCTTCAATTGCCACGGGGGCGTCGGGGTCTTCAATAGATTGCTCGGGAAGGGATGGGCTGGGTTTTTTCTTTGGGTAAATAGGGATGGGTTCTTCTTTCTTCTGTTTTTCTGCTCCTGGTGTTAGCTCGGCTATAAAGTCAGCCAACACCTGCGCCTTTATAGCTGTTCTCGGTCGATATTGGATGTCAAAGTTGGCCATTTCACATGACCACTTTGAGACCCGTGTCGAGAGATCAGCTCTTCGGAAGAGTGCCTTCAAAGGGTACTCGGTCAGGACAATGACTGTATGAGCCTGGAAGTAGGGGAGCAGCTTCCGAGATGCAGTGACGAGGGCAAAGGCCACTTTTTCAAGAGGGAGATATCTCGTCTCGGCACCCGTCAAAGTTTTGCTTGCGTAATATACAGGTCGATGCTCGGTTCCATCTGCTCGGACAAGGATTGAGCTGACCGCATGTGGAGATACTGAAAGGTAGATGAACAGATCTTCATTTTCCCGAGGCGTCTCCAGTAATGGTGGCTCGGCAAGATAGGTCTTCAGGCGCTGCAGAGCTTTCTCACATTCTTCTGTCCATTGGAATTTCCTCTTGCTCGTTTTGATCGATTGAAAGAGAGGTCGGCATACGTCTGCCGAGCGGCTGATGAAGCGGTTGAGAGCTGCTGCCATTCCTGTAAGCCTTTGGACTTCCTTGATCGTGCTCGGTGAAACGAGCTGTTGTATCGCCGTCACCTGGCTCGGATCAGCTTCAATTCCCCTTCTTGTTACCAAGTGGCCTAGGAATTTTCCTGATCCAACCCCGAAAGAGCACTTCTCGGCGTTGAGCTTTAAGCCATGCTGCTTCAGCACCGTGAACATCTTGCTGAGATCTGTAATGTGGCTTTCTTCCTTCACGCTTTTCACCACCATGTCATCGATGTATGCTTCCATCGTGTCCCCGAGCTGATCTTTGAACATCCGAGACACCATCCGTTGGAAGGTGGCCCCGGCGTTCTTCAGCCCGAAGGGCATGACTCGATAGCAATAGAGGCCTCTCGGAGTGATGAAAGCTGTTTTCTCGGTGTCTTCCTCATCCATAAAAACTTGGTGATATCCCTTGTACGCATCCATAAAACTCAACCGGGCGTGTCCTGCCGTAGCGTCCACGAGTTGGTCTATCCGAGGGACTGGGAAACAGTCCTTCGGACAGGCATCATTAAGGTTCGTGTAGTCTACGCAGACCCTTAGCTTCCCGTTCTTCTTGGGGACAACCACCGTATTTGCCAGCCATGTAGGGTACTGGACCTCTTGGATTGCTTGGGCTTCCAACAATTTGTCAACCTCCGACTCAACGGCTTCGGCGTGAATAACCGAAGACCTTCGTGGCTTCTGAATGACTGGGCGTCTCAGTGGGTCGACTCTGAGCTGGTGCTTGATGAAGCTCGGATCAACACCAGGCATCTCGTACGGTGTCCAAGCAAACACCTGAATGTTTGCCTTGAGAAAGGTCACCATCTCCTCCTTTTCGGCCTCGATTAATGAGGAACCGATGAGGAAGAAACGGCTCCCGTCCTCATTGATTGGGACAGTGACGAGGTCTTCAACAGATTTTGCCTCAGCCGGTCGACCGACGTCTTCCAGAACTGGTGCCTCGGGTACTTCCACCCACTGCACCTGCTTTGGTTTCTTCTTCTCTTTTCTGCCCACCGTTGAAATGTAGCATTTCTTGGCGGCTATCTGATCGCCTTTAACACTTTCCTGCTTTCCCTTTGCCCCAATAAACCGTAGCACCAGAGTTTTATCCTGGTCGATGTAAGCGTCCAGGTTCCCGGCCGAGACAAGGGTTTCCAAATATGCTTTGAACGGTCTGCACGAGGTCGTGTAGTGACCTTGCTCTCGGTGGTAGGTGCAATAGACCTTTCTATCCTTAGTTTTATCTTGAGTGCCCATCTTGTGGTCCGGCCAATGGAAGAAACCTTCATTCTCGATCTTCCGTAGAAGCATGTATATTGGCTCGGTGAACACCGTGCGCTCGGCGGCGAAGTCGCTTGCCTTCGGAAGTCTCTTTGCTGCATCCGTCTTGATGGTGTTTACCGCCTTCTTCTGATTACCCGAGACGTGGATAACCCTCGGAACGGAGGAGGAGGTTGGAGCGTCACGCTCGGTTAAGAGTTCCTCAAGCTCGATATACTTGTTTATCCGTTCCATCAGGTCGTCCATGTTCTTTGGTGGATGTAACATCAGATCTGTGAAGACAGGGCTCTTGCTCTCCAAGCCATGCTTAAAGTGCGTTGCAGCAAGGGTATGATCACAACCCTGAACTTGGTGGAACATCTCCCAGTACCTAGCAGCGTACTGGCGTAGTGTTTCATCTGGACGCTTCCGCAGGCCGAGGAAAGAGTCTACCTCCTCCTTCTGTATATTGCTCGTAACAAACCGAGACAGAAAGGCTCTCTCCAGGGCCTCGTAGCTCCCAATGGATCCTTCGTCGAGTTTATTGAACCATAGGGACCCGAGAGTCCCTAGGCTCGTGGGGAACACTTTGCACATCAAGGCTTGATCCGAGGTGTAAAGGTTGATGATCTGTCTGAAGTATATGAGATGGTTGTACGCGTCCGTGAGGGCGTCGTAACGGTTGAACTTTGGGAGCGAGAATCCAGCTGGTAAAGTTGTCGAGGCGATCTCCTTTGTGAAAGGTGATTTTGCCAACTGCTTCAAGCGTTCGTCGACGCTTGGCAAGGGAGGGAGAGATGAGAGAGGGGGAAGTGACGGTATGACAAATCCGTTGCTGGTCCGAGAGCGCTTCTCGGTATAAGTATGGCGCTGCTCATCATGGCGGCGCCCGTGGTGACGCTCGTTGTGACGGGTCTGCTCCCGGGGATCTTTCTCCTTTCTTTTTCCACCAGCGTCGTCATAGTGAGCTTTTTCGTCAGCTCGGTAGGTATGACGCTTTCCCGTATCGCCATCTCGGAAGACGACTAGATTTTGCTCTTGTGGAGAGGCTTTCTTCAACTGCTCTACTCAAGCTCGGAGATCAGCAGATTTAGCTGGCTGTGGAGGGGTCTTTTGGCGGCGTTGGCCAGAAGAACGTTCGGTGAAGGCCGTCTCCTTGGGATCCTTTCGGAGATAGATTGGTTTATATTCGCCATCTTCGAAGCAGTACACCGTTTCGTGAGATGCAGACAACTGTGAATATGGCGAACGAGCACTTGATTCCGAGACTTGCGAGGAGTAGTGCCGAGAGGAATCTCCCTGGTGGCCCCTTGAGAGGTGCTCGGTCGACGGGTTCCCGTGCCGAAGCACGAGAGCCTTATTGTGAGCCCTCTCTTTGTCAGGGTTACCAGTTCGATCCTTGGCCGAGCGTCTTTGGCCGGAGAGCCCTCCATGGGACGTTGCGGTGGTCTCCGCAGCAGCCTTCTTCTTTGCCGTCTCGGTTAGCTTAGAGAGCTGAGCTCTCATCGCCTCCATCTCTGCGTCTCGCTCCTCTAGGTGGTGGGTGAGGCGCTGGATGGCCAGTTGATGTGGATCTGGGCTCGGAGTGAGTCCGAGGTGGCCTGGCTGGATGGAGACAGAGACGTGAGGGGTCCCCTTGGGATCCCTGGAGGAGGAAGGGTGGAGGGGGTCGCTGAGGTGCGGTGGTTGAGGTTGTTCGCCACCCATTGTGAGTCTAGGATTTGGAGAGAAAAGGAGAGAAAAGAGGTGGATCTAGGGAGGAGCACCGGAGTTTCTGGGTTGTTGTCCCCAGCAGAGTCGCCAATTGTGGTGTCCTCAAAATCCTGAGAGCCTCCTTCCTTGGCTCCTGACCCGAGAGAATGGCGAAAGAACAGAGAGTAAGCCTTCGCGAGCTCCTGCACAAGTAGAGCACGCCGTTAGCACCAAACTTGGCCGGAATGTGGCCAGGGAAGGCACTCCGACGATCTAGTAAGAAATCGGAGAAGAAGAGATGTAAGTTTTTAGAGAATAGGTTTAGAGAGAGAGAGAGTTCTCCTCAATTAGGGCCACTTCGCTTTGTTTATATAGGCTTCCCTAGGACAGGGGCAACCTAGTCATTTCGGCTCGATGACGTCACCGAGCATCACGAATTGGCCTCACGAGTATTACGTTCATCCGTCCTCCAATAGGGCTGTGGCATGTGGCATAACCGCTCGGCGGGGCTTACGCTGACACGGGAACAGCCGTAAAGTGCACATGGGCCCTCCCCCAGTTTGTTACGGGCGTTAACCGCCTCGGGTGACGTCATAAAGGACGTTGCCGATATCTCGGATTATCCTTCCGAGCCATCTCGGATGCGATCTGTCATGGATGACTCGGACGGTTTTCGGTATGTCGGCCGAGACACCGGTTTGTCTCGGATGGGCCGAGCTCGGTCGGCCCAAAGTCTTTTGTCCCTTGGCGGGCCTGGAGATCCGCTTGGGTCTGGGCTCTGCCGGGCTCTTTCACCGAGCCCCATTTAGAACTATCAGGTTTCGGCCCACTACAACATTTTTTTTTTTTTGTCTCTAGGTAAATTTATTTATAGAGAACCTTAATAAAAACAAAAAGGGAGTGACAATAGAGAAGAGGGGATTGAAAAAGGGAGTGCCAATATCACTCTTCCAAAAGTATTGTAAAAACAAACCGAAGAGAGTATTTCCCAAAAAAATGCAAACAAAAAAGAGAGAAACGAGAATGGAAAGTAGAAGTCCAAGCCCAAAGTTATCAGCCCCATTAGGTTCCCCAGTGGTACACTCAAAGACTGTGTTTGGATGACTAGAATTTTGAGTAGAAATACGAATATGATTACCCAAAATCAAATTCCTGGGAATTTTCTGGGTTAGGAATAGGAATTTGATTACCGGGAATCGAATTTTTAGGAATGGGACACCTGGAGGAATTGCATTTTGGTGTTTGGATTAATTCAGTGATCTTACGCAGGAAACAATTATTTTAGAAGTTTATTAAAGTCAGCATTTCCTTTTCTCAATAAATGAGTAAAAAATCTGAGATTCTCATGGGGTGAGGGTGGGATCAGATTCCCACTCTGTCGGAGAATCACTACAACAAAATTGGCCTACCGCGACGAAATCAAGCCAAATGTTACCTTTTGGCGAGAAAATGGATTTCGTCGCCTTTTCTAGCGACGAAAACTAATTTCCTCGCCAAAAGGTAACATTTGGCGAGGAAAAAATAAATTCGTCGCTAAAGTAACTTTTAGGCAAGGAAATATCCATTTTCCTCGCCTTTACTAGCGACGAAAATTTATTTCCTCACAAAAAGGGTAACATTTGGCGAGGAAATAATAATTCGTCGCCGAGTAGAACTAATTGGCGACGAAAAAGAAGATTTCCTCGCGAAAAATTTGCGTTTGGTGACGAATTATTATTTCCTCACCAAATTTACACATCTAGTTACAAAATCGTATTTTGTTGCCTAGTGTTGATTTCGGGTGACAAAATAACTTTTAGTACTACATAACTTTTGATGTATACGTTGTTACTCCCTCCATCCCATTTTAAGTGTCCACTATTGGAATAGGTGCATTTTTAAACCCCCTAAAAGTATATCTCTGTGTAATTTTTTTTTAAAAATTTATGCCAAATTAATGTCCACAAAAATACTCGTTTCCTAAAAGAGACATCTAAAAAGGGATGGAGGAAGTATATATTAGTCTTGTACCTATATCGATATTGTCACAATGGTGAGATAATTAAGTATATTATGTGCTCACTACCATAATATAAGTAAAAAAAAATTCCACGCCAACGTGTTTAATTGGTAATTAATATATTTTTGCCAATTTTCTTGTGGTAATTAATTGGAAATGAAAATTTTGTGAAGTAGTTATGAGTTGTAATACCCGTTCCGAGTATTTAGATTTTAATTCGCATTTTGGAGTAATTATGAGTTTAGGGCTTAAAGTTAATTAAAATAATAGTTGGAGGGGTGAAGTGTAGTTTGGCCATAAAATCCTTCTCTATTATCTTCTTTCTTCTGATCCTTTCCCAAGAAAAACAATCAGAGAGAGAGAGAGAGAGAGAGAGAAGAAGAAGAAGAAGAAGAAGAAGAAGAAGAAGAAGAAGAGGGGAAAAAATTAGGGAAAAACCTAATTAAAGGTAAGTTCTTGATTCTTGATCTTAAATTGTTGTTGATTTCATGATTTAAGTGTTCAATTTCCTCTCCTACATCTATATTACAACTGATTGTGTCCATGAGAGTGGGTTTTAGAAGTTGAAATTGGTTTTTACTTCAAGAAATTCGTGGATCATATGGTTTTGCAAACAGTGTTTGAATAAGTTGAATCTGCCATGATTTTGGCCGAATTTTTAGATATAGTTCCAGAGCTCGTAAATTTATGAGATTTTTACAGTAGCTACCCATGGATGTCTTCGGTGTTTTGTTAAATTTTCGTGATTTTATGAGAAACACAGAAAATATGAAAAATGTTTTACCGAGCTGCTGTCGGGTTCGCGTCTGTGCAGACAGCACTGACACTCTTTGGGAAAATGGGCATAACTCTTAGCTCGGATATCCGTTTTACGAACCGCTTTTTGATTTGGAAACTAGACTCGCATGCCTTCGTGAATATGTATAGATTGTGCTTTGGTTCCTGCCAGGTTATAGCAGCTTTTGATTCAAAGTTGATGGTTATGCTGAAACTGCAGATTTATGTTACTTTTGCGTAGTTTCGAACAAGCATATCTTGGTCATCCGGACTCCGAATAGGGCAAGTTATATGTCGAAAATTATGTACTGAAAGTCTACTTTCTAATGGTGGTGGTCTCATGACCTCATTTAGAACCCATAGGAAACGATAGCCCAGACACGGTGGGCTGGTTGTCATGTTTTTTACTAGTTTTAGAGTGGTGTGGTATCTTGATTTGTCTTCAATTGTGATGACCTTATAAGTTGTTCATTTTACATATTTATGTTTTTGATTTTATGTGAGACATCAATGGAAGTTCATAGACTAATATTAGTTGATTTGTGGCTAGGTAAAGAGCCGGTCATTCGGGAGGTGCCGAAACCGTAAGTTTGGCATACTCCAGTCGAATCAGAGGTGAGTGTGTTTGACATGATTATGTTCAATAAAATATAAATGTGTTGATGATGTATTGTTGTGAAGACGGATGTATATCATGTGATGATGACGTGTTGTTGTGAAGATGGATTTATATCATGCTAATAGATGTTTTAGCTGTGGATATGCATGTATGTTGTGTGTGAAAGTTGGTATCTGCGAAGGGGCTGTGGATTGGGTTACACCGCGAGTACGTTGTGTCGGCTAGCTACCGGTGACAACGAGCGGGGTGTGCTCCCACAGTGACCTAGGATACATAGGATGTGGCAGACGTGCCACTTGCATGTGATTGGTTATATACATGTTGATAGTTGTATAATATTGCTGTGTTTTGGATGTTGATTTGGTTGTATCTTATTGAGCATTTCTATGTCTCACACACTCCTGGTTTTCCTTTATGGTTTTCCAGATAGCAGGGGCTGTAGAGGGGGTCCACTACCAGTCAATGTTTGGGGTGTTCAATTGGTGTCGAGTGAATTTTGGACATGTTGTCGTCTAGTACTTTTAATGATTTGTAATAAGAGAGTATTTTGAGCACTTGTATTGTTTAAGCTATTTTTTTTAGTAGACGGTTGTTGGTGTTTGAAACTGTGGTTAACGTTGACACTTTTATTTAAATGCTGAAGTTTTCCGCTGTGTTTTTATTCTGAGATTTTGTAAGGTGATGTAAGGTCTTGTGTTGGAATGCCACGTGGCCGCACCGACTTGGGCCCACCACGGGTGCCGTTTGCGGGGCGGGGCGTGACATGAGTTCTACAATTGTTTGTTATTTTCCTTTCACAAAGAGCAACAATTAAAATAATGAGAGAATTGACCCAAAGAAAATAAATTTTTTAAAATAAGTTGTAATCTTGATAAGAACATTTTTAAAAAAAATAGAAAGGCGACGAAAAGTTTCAGTGATTTCGATCGTCGTTTTATTTTTTTTTTATCAGCAAATTATGATTAGGGGCATCATTGTCTATAAAGTCATTTTATTTGGTTTTTGTTAGATTCACAATCATCCTTTTTGATTAACCTTTCATCAAGTTGAGTTAATCTAAACAATATAAGAAATTATGAGGAAAAAATATGAGAAGTTTACCAAAAAAAAAAAAAAATAAGAATTAGGATTCGAGAAACAAATTTTGAGAACTGTACACAAGGATTAAAATTAGTGAGAATCATAAAAAAGATTAAAGAAAAAAATTAGAGAGGTGAAAAGACGTCTAAAAGGTTCATATATTTGATTTACAAACATGTTTCATGGAATGGAGGTTGGCGGAGAGGTCGCGAGTTCGAGTTGTGGCGCTTGCAAAGGTGCAAGAATTACATCAGTTTTTTGTTTTCAAACCGTTTAGCGAGGAAACTTTTCCTTGCCAAAACTATAAATGGCGACAAAAAATTTCCTCGCCTATCTTCTTAACGCAGCATTTGTTTTGCGAGGAAAAGATATAGCGAGGAAAATTTTTGTCGCCAATTGTATAAGAATAGGCGAGGAAATGTATTTTTTCCTCGCCAATACCTTTTGCGACGCTGTATAGGCGAGGAAATTTTTCCTCGCTAAAACTTTTGGCGAGTAAATTCCAGGCTTTGGCGAGGAACAAATTTTGAGAAACTGTACACAAGGATTAAAATTAGTGAGAATCAAAAAAAAGATTAAAGAAAAAAATTAGAGAGGTGAAAAGACGTCTAAAAGGTTCATATATTTGATTTATAAACATGTTTCATGGAATGGAGGTTGGTGTGGTGGTTAGGTGTTGTGTCAATTAACGGAGAGGTCGCGAGTTCGAGTTGTGGCGCTTGCAAAGGTGCAAGAATTACATCAGTTTTTTGTTTTCAAACCGTTTAGCGAGGAAACTTTTCCTTGCCAAAACTATAAATGGCGACAAAAAATTTCCTCGCCTATCTTCTTAACGCAACATTTGTTTTGCGAGGAAAAGATATAGCGAGGAAAATTTTTGTCGCCAATTGTATAAGAATAGGCGAGGAAATGTATTTTTTCCTCGCCAATACCTTTTGCGACGCTGTATAGGCGAGGAAATTTTTCCTCGCTAAAACTTTTGGCGAGTAAATTCCAGGCTTTGGCGAGGAAATCAAATTGTTGTGATAGGATAATTTTGTTGTAGTGAATGTGATTTCTGGTTGAATATGTATGTCATCAAAAATCACATTCATATTCCTCTCCCTGCCAAACATTGGAATTAGAAAATTCTGGCATCACATTCCTGTTACTGTCTCTTCCAAACGTTGGAATCATGGAAGGAAGACATCAGATTCCCATTCTCCCTTGAGATTACTATCATCTAAACTGAACCAAAAAAAAAAATGTTGTTAAAATTAATAATGTGTACCTCAAAAAATGCTCATAATATAGTAACCAATGTTAGTAACAACATAACCAATAATCAAATTTTGGCATTTGAATACCCAAAACTAACAACTTTTTCACAATAAAAAATTTAGTGGACCCCATATTTACTCAATCAAGTACATCCATTAGGGGTGCCCAGCGGATCACCCGATCCGCTCAACCCCACCAATCCGGCCAACCCAAACCGTCCGCGAACCCACCCGAGGTATGTTACGGATGGTTGCGGTTGGAGAAATATTTGTTTGGTAGTTGCGGTTACGGTTCGGTTCGGTTCGGGTTTGGTTAAAACCGACCAATCCGTAGACGAACTGTATAAAAAACGCTTGCGGATCCAGATGTTACCCGATCCGTCAAATCCGCAAACGAATCGACCCATCCGTATGTCATCCACAAACGGTTACGGATCTTAAAAACCTTCTCTCTTTTTCCTCCCCCCTTTATCTCTTGACAATAATTTCAAACAATTACTTTTAAAACCTTTTTTTTTTTCAAACTA
Organism: Vaccinium myrtillus; assembly: GCA_016920895.1. NCBI lineage: Eukaryota > Viridiplantae > Streptophyta > Magnoliopsida > Ericales > Ericaceae > Vaccinium > Vaccinium myrtillus. The sequence goes on from CM029277.1 coordinate 15,308,935, forward strand.
TTTTCCCGAATAGTTTTTTTTTTCCCCAAATAGTTTTCCATTTAAAAATTGTATCTTCTAAAAAACTTTTTTCACAAACAGCTTTTTTATTTAAAAAACAGTTTTTCCACAAAATATTTTTTTCAACCAAAAAAAAAAACTATTCTTTTTCAAAAATGTATTAACTACAAAAAACTGGTTTTTTCAAAATAGTTTATAATAATTTTTTTTTTAGAAATTGTATTTGCACGTTTTTTTTTTTTTTTGTAATTTGAAAAAGGGATACGGCAAATTTGGGTTATCCAAATTTAAAAAAACAATGAAGGGACTTTTGTTTTTTTATTGTTGACAAAAGACACCAATGTAGGACTTGACATTGCTAACTTTAGCAACCTATAAATGGATAACCTTCGACGTGGTCCGAAACACCATTTATGGGTCATTGATTTCAACGCATCTTTCATAGCATCGGTCCAATTAGCAGAATCATTTTCCAATTAGTCATGGCTTGTGAAAAAGATACCGGATTTTTTTACTTAATCCTAATGTCAAAATCAAATTCTTGTAGATACACCACATATATATCAGTAATGGCAGGCCTTCTTTCCATTTGAGATTTACTCAGAGCTTCCAATTGTGGAAATTCTACATCATTTGAATGGCGATATCCTCATGGAGTGGTAAACCAATTAAATTATGTTGAAAAGCAACAACTTCTCGATGAGGAAGAACTTTGGGACATCATCCCCCTATCATTGAGATTCACCTTACTTGGTTTTTCACTCCCACTAATTTCGACAGTTTATAAGAATTTGGCATTTCCGGTTTCTTTATCCTCGTACTATGGTTAGGACTGTAAAATGTGTACATCTTAATTCTCATTAAGGATGCATTCAGTTTTTGATTACCTCTAAAGACAACTCCATGACAAGATTGCCCTTTTACTTTTCAAACACAAATTTACACTTTACTCCTCATCCACTTTCCATTTCCAACCTCCACCTAGCATCCACTTCGGTGAACACTTCTAGCTGGCGAAATTTTAATAACTTTGAAATTTCCCTAATTTGAACGTGTTAAATCTCACTAATTTCACTAGTTCTTGAATTCCATTAATTTTCACTAGTTCTTAAAATTCACTAATTTTTACTAGTTCTAAAATTTCACTAATTCTGAAAATTCACTAAATCTAAAAATTCACTAATCTACAAAATATAACTATTTATATCTTAAAATTATTTATCTTAAATTTGAAGGACAACTTATATACGATTAAAATTGATTTTGTATTGGGTAATGATTTGTTCTTGGGGCAAGTAACACCCGATGATGATACATATTGGAACGCCAACCCTGTTGTCCCTCACAAGATCTGCAATCAAGCTAGAAGCCAATGTAGACACGTAAAATTTCTATCCTATCACAAGCTGCCATGTGTTGCTAGGGCACATAAATTGGCTAATTAAATATTGCCAAGTGTCCACAAGTCAAAAGTCAGAGGCATGCGGAGGGACCAATTAAATGGCGCCACATGTCAAAATGACATAATTATTTATTTATCAAGATTGCCCAATCAAATTATGCCGCTTGGTTTCTATGTCACACATTTTGTATAATTGTCTTTCCAAAAAATAAATAAGAGGAAAAGTATTTATATAATTCTAATCATTTTCCATTAAACCAAATAAGGAAATATTTGAAGATATCAGTATGGAAAGAATTGCAGTCTTCCATAAACTCTCCATCCCACATCACTACAAATAGAGGTGCTCTCTCTCATATTTTTGACATCTAGAAATTGAAACTTGAATAGCTTTGAAGATCAAGCTTCAAAGTCCTTCAGAATTTCTTCAAATCTTCAAGCATTCAAGCTCAAGAGCTCTGAAGATCAAGTCTCAAAGCCCTTCAGAATTCCTTGAAGTAATCAAGACACATTGAAGCTGTCCATCCAACATTCAAGCTCCAGAGCTCTGAAGAGCAAGCCTCAAAGCCCTTCAGAACTCTTTGAAGTCATCAAGACACTGAAGCTTCAATCAGGACATTCAAGCATCCAAGCTCTGAAGATCAAAGCCTCCAAAGCCCTTCAGAATTCTCTGAGCCCACATCAAACAAGTTGGTTCTTCGATCAAAGCTTCAAAGCTCTGAAGAACATTCAAGCCTCTATTCAACACGCAAGCTCCAGAGCTCTAAAGATCAATCCTCTAAAGCCCTTCAGAATCCTTCAAATCCACATCAAGAAATATGCCTCTTTAGAAAGCTTCAAAGTTCTGAAGAACGCTCAAGCCAAATCCACAAGTCATCAATCTCTTTCTACCAAGCTGCAAATTCAGGAAGATCTCAAGCTCCGATTGGAGACCAAACTCCAAAGCCCTCAAATCAACATCTGCAAATTCGCATCTCCTTCAACCAAATTGAAGAATATCTCAAAAACTGATTTGAGAAGAAGCTCCACAGCCTTCAAGTCAACGGTCACAAATTCGTCAGCTTTTTCAACAAAATTGAAGAAGATCAAGCAAATCAACTTGAGAAGAAGCTCCAAAGCCCTCAAGTTAAAATCCGTCAAATTCGTCGTCATATTTGTAAAGACCAAAGAAGATCTCGCCAAATTTAATTCGAGAACAAGCATCAGGCCCTCGAATCAAACTCTTGAAGAGAAGAATCAGAGGATTATTTTCTTTCATTAGAAACTGTTACAGAGATTGTAAACCCTAATTTTTCAATCAATAAAATTGACTTTGTTCAACATATTTCCGTCTTTTCTGCAGACTCGAAATTTGTGTGATACAGCCACCACAAAGAGCAAAATCAAAGCAGCAACATTTCTAACCAACCTGCGTTTTACAATAAGCATGATCACATTTGCATCATTCAATTCGCTTCTAACAGGCATAACAAGGAATTTTTGGCGGCATTGCCAATATACTATCACTTAGTAGTATTGAACTGACATCGTTTCATTTTTGCCAATATGATGTTTACGGGCAAATAATAAATATAAATTTGAAATTAAGTTTATACTATTGTAACAATGATAACAGTAGAGACCACTTGGCCGGAAGTTTGGTGATAAACAAGAAAATGTGCCGATGGAAAATTCAAAGCACCGGAATTGTTTCCTTCCCGTAGATCTCGGTGCACCAAATTTGGATGAGGAAGTCGACGCCGGAATAACTAGTCGGAGAAGAACTTGGACGACGACGACCAAACCATGAACTTCCACCTTCATGCCGAGTTGCCAAGTGTCCTATGCTTGGCAATTTTCCCTCCATTTGCAGCGGTTATTTCGGTTGAGAGAAGTTACATGGGACTCCACTTTCCTCTCTTGAGATCATGGGGCGGCACACCGCTCGCCCCATTTCCTATTTTCCTCCCATGCACGTGAAAATGAATGATCATGGGCCGAGCAATTGGGTCGAGTAAACATAAAAATGGGCTAAGTTTCACAGTAAAAATTAATTGGGCTGTAAGAAAAATAGAAATTAATGCAGCCCACTAACCATTCAATACAACTTGGGAAATGCTAACGGATGCAACATTGCACTCGTTAAGGGTACAAAAAAAGTACAATTGTGGGTCTCACTTTAAAGTGTACTTCTAACTTACAAGTGTACTTTAAGTACAAGTGGGACCCAACAAATGTACCTTTTTGTACCCTTAACGGGTGCAATGGTGCACCCGTTAGCAAGACCCCATAGTTGAAGTGGATGCTTTGATGGTGGTACAACTCATGCAAGGCAAGTTATGTAGCAATGGAATTCTCAACAACTTGGTTTGTGATTGTAGGTTCCTCTAGCAAAAGCTTGGTTTATTAATTTAGTTTTTGGTCGTGTAATCTCATTTATTTGATTCGCGCGTATTAGTTGGTAATTTTTCTACGTGTCATTTCATTCAATTTTTAGTCTCTACAATTTTTTGGCTGGCCCGTAGAAGGACAGAAAATTGAATTCATAAATCAAATCGTTACCGATAATTGAGCTAATTTTATAGGGATCTTTAGAACAAGGTTTTGTGAAAATTAAATATCACTGGCACTAGAAAGTACTGGAGAATAAACTTATTGCAAAAAGGTTTCCTTACTTCCTTATTATTTACTGACTATATTATTTACTTATATTGTGTTTAATAAATACTCCTTTTAAGTGATATTTCTTGCTCCGACGTTGAGGCAGTGGCAGACCCAGAAATTTGGTGTAGTGGGGGCACTCAATTGACCATGTCGAGAAAATTTATTTCATGATAGAAAAATGCTAACGTCAACCCTTTAGCGTGGAGTATAATATGTAGAAAATGAACCGATATCCGCGAAAAGTGTATTGATATCCGAACTTGTTTGTCGTATTATCCTTTGCCTAATGGGTGGATGTTAGGAAAGACCCTTTATATTAAACAACAATGAGTAAGAAGTTTATACCACAATCACACTAGCAATTTATAAATTGACAATTATAAATTTAACAACGTTATGGAAGAAAATTGATGCATGAAATGAGACAAATCTAATTATTTTCAATTTATATACAAATGACATATTTCAATTTTAGGTGTTATTTATACAATTACCCAAAATATATAGGAACACAAGTAAAATTTTCCAATTTTGAGTGGCGGCACGTAACCCTGCGTGCCCCCTAGAATCTGCCCTGGCTATTTAAATTTGCTTGTGGAAGCCTTCAGGCGGATGCAAGAATTGTGAGCTCCTGTAGGCCGGCGTGCCTGATTTCCATGTGCCCGACGAATTCCTCTCGTGTGCAGTAGTATCTTAGCACACGTAACTTCCTGCCACCTAGCATCACGTGGCACCGAGTCTATCGCATCCTACATCATATACTCTACTATTTGACAGGGGTTAACCTCCCCATGGAGTCCGTGGTGTTTGGCACGACATACATGCGCCTCGATTATTTTCTTTTTGAGTTGGGTTAAAGGCAAATCATTCATATCGGGACTATAAATTAATAAGAAATTTCTCTCTTGCTACCTTACTCAAGAGATTATCAAATTTCGAATTCAGAATGTCTGGACTTACACCTCATCCTATTGTCACTTATCTAAGTGTAGAATAGGTCCTACAGACTCGGTAAAATTGATTGTTTGCACACATTTCTTCTTCAACGAAACATACAAGTTAAATTAAATGGTTCAAATTATTTTTAAAGCACACCTGATAACAAAAATTTGTGTGTTTTGAGGGGAGCTAAAGCTTAAACTCCATTTTTGTGTTGATTTGTGTATGGATTGAGCCCTAACTATAACTTGGATACTCCATTCGTCTCATATTGTTTGTTATGTATGGAGAATTCAAATTTTGACGTAGATAGACGATTAATGCGTGTCTTAACATTATACCTCACCCGGACAATCAAGCGACGAATCTTAACACACACTGCCAAACACACAAAAGAAATGCGATTTTCTAGCAAAGGGGTGTTTCAACCATGACATCATCACCGACTATTTGCAATGTTGATAATAGTGGCTCGGGCGGTGGTTGGGCACGGGCTAGTTTGCACCTGCGGAACGGGCTTGGGCTAAGCCACGATGGGCCTAATTATTTCGACCCACTACATGTTTAATTTTAATTACGTTTTAAATTTAACTTTCGAACTACTTTTATTCATTTATAAGGGTTTAGTTCATGAAAATCCTGATAATTTTATGTAAACCAACACTAAAGCAAAATCGGCACAAGAAAATAGCAATAAACTAGACTAGCCTAGGAAAACGATTATCAAAACAATCATGAAAATGTTACAAAAGAGATATTGACTACATTCAGTGTAATAAGCTTTGTCTCACATGCTAAAATATAGTAAGCAAATAATATTGGAAGGAAGGAAGGATCATTTTTTCTTTGTACTCTTAGACTCCTGCTTTTCATCCTTGTTTTCTACTTCTGCTTTGCACAAATCTGCGGTGGCAGACGGTCTGTCGGTCTACTTCGGGTTCCTACACAACGATCCAAAACGTTCATTAAAATTTAAAAATAATTTTTCGAGTTGCCTCGTATTTGCATACGCACACGATGTGACTTGAATGGTGCCAGCTGCCTCATTCGACCTCCCTAGCTCAGTTGTTTCGAATCATCGAGCAATGAGAACAATAGGGCATTGTTGTTATTATTGTAAACCAACACTAAAGCAAAATCGGCACAAGAAAAGAGCAATAAACTAGACTAGCCTAGAAAAACGATTATCAAAAAAATCAAGAAAATGTTACAAAAGAGATATTGACTACATTCAGTATAATAAACTTTCTCTCACATGCTAAAATATAGTAAGCAAATAATATAGGAAGGATGGATCATTTTTTCTTTGTACTCTTAGACTCCTGCTTTTCATCCTTGTCTTCTACTTCTGAACCAGACTATTCGCACAAGACAGTCCGTGGAGTCTACTTCGGATTCCTATACGATGATTCAAACCGTTCATTACGATTTAAAAATTAATTTTTAGTGTAGGCTCGTAAAAAATCAACTCAATGAGACGAGTGTAATTTCTTGATCCGATCTTCCAGCTTTCATTCATAATATTTTGCGCTCTTCATTTTCGCTGCTGGTCATATTTGCATACGCACACGATGTGCCTAGCTGCCTCGTTGGCTCGTTCGACCTCCCTCAGTCGTTTCGACTTATCGATCGAGCAATGAGAACAGTAGGGCATTGTTGTTATTATTGTTGGGAACAAACATAGTGGAATCGTGATCCGAGGAAGGGATAAGATCTAATAATTGAAGCGATAGACATTAGACGGAGAATGAAAACATAGGTGCATGTGTACGAGAATTGGACACGCGTGCCCATGTTTCCCCCAGCTCAGCTCCTTGCACCGCACCCTCGCCGCGTCTGCATCTCCTTTTTGGTTGTCTTCTGTCTTTCCATGTCTTTTCAACCACTTTCTATCTTCTTTCTTTTTGGCCTCTCCCTCACCCATACCGTTTCAGTCCAAAACAGTTTGATCAAACGGCCAATTCAAAAAGCAGTGGCGGAGACAGAAATTAAAGTTAGAGGGGGGGGGCCGCATTATAAAAGAAAATTTTGGTTCCAAGATTTTTTCACGACTAAATTCAGTCATTCGAGTTTTCATGCGGCTGTTTTGATAAAGTGATAAATTAATCTTGAGTTTATTGTTGTTATCATACCATTCGGCGAAACACAATATCATTATCGCTTTAATTCACTATAATTTAGTGTTTTCGGAATGAAAATTATTCTAAATTTTAATTATTGGTGAAATTTTATAATTTTTTTAAGAATACTTATATAAAAAAAATATGAAAAATATACTCCAAAATAGGGTCTTGTAAAAAGGGTTCCTGTAGTGTACAAGTACAACATAGGGGTGTAGTACATGATTCTTGCCTTTGTTATACAATTAATATTTGTCTTTTTTGTTTCTTTGTGTTTTGTTCGTCTTTTCGGAATTTTTATTAGATTCGCGTTATACAATTAATATTTCGGATTTCAAAAAGTATCTTTTATGTAAAATAAATATCTAATTTGTAGAATACTTTTAAAAAACTTGAAGAATTAAAAACACAGATTTGAATGAGCTCTTTCGATTGGTGCACTAAACTTTTCAAGTAGTCGACTGATATATTTCATTCGCAGTACGAAAATGCATAATTTTACGGAAGGAGTATCTTGGCCTGCCCAGCTCATGAATCCATTCGAGCTGACCCATTTTTAAATCCCTCAAACTTAGTTGACATAATTACGAGATTAGTCATAAGGGGTTCTAACCAACTTGACTCATGTGAAATGAGTCCTATAATTGAGAGGGTTAAATAAGTCAAACAGGTCAAACAGGTTACCCACCAAATTATTCATTAATACCGCAAACTACATTTACTTGTTATTTAATTCCGTCGCACCAGAATTCATATTTGCCAACTATCAAACGTAACAGGCCAGAACATTTTAAGCTCATTTTGTCTTTTTTGTTTCTTTGTGTTTTGTTCGTCTTTTCGGAATTTTTATTAGATTCGCGTTATATTTTTTAGATTAATCATTCGTCTAATGACAGGAGTCTATAAGTAAAAAATTATGACCGGAAAAAAAAATTGTTCACTAAAGATGAAAAACGTACCAAACAGCTGTCTTTTCTGGTTTAAAGTGTCGTCTTAAATGAATTTTTTCAACTTCAGTCCTCATTTTTATACTCTTTGGATTTCTGCTGTAAACAAATTACGAAAAGCTAAACAAAAATAACGAAAAGTAAAAAAGAATCATTTAGACAAAAAGTCAGGAGACTACTGCCGTCTGCCTCGCCATCTTTTTTTTTATGTATAATTATATATTGGGAAATGATTTTCACACCCCCCATTTTACAATCCACACTCCCTTTTTTGTCTTTATCTTCTGGAATTTACAATATTACCCTTGGATGTATGAAAAAGGAGTATTGAAAAAGGGTAATATTGTAAATTCATGTAAGATAAAAATAGAAAGAGAGTATGAATTGTAAATTGGGGGTGTGAAAATCATTTCTCTGTATATATCTGCGATGCAACATATACAATTGACAGATTGGTTCACTCTAAATAAATGGATTGCGTTGAACATGAGCCATAATTTCTACTACGTTTATCTACTATTTTGGTCCTTGCAAAATACGCTTGGTTTTAACTTCGTCTTTGTAAAATTTACAGTTTCAATTTTACCCTTGCACTTTGAAATGAAGTTCAATGTTACCCTTCCGTTAACTTTTGGACGGAAAATGCATATGTGACATCATTTTATATACAAAAATGCTGCACACACAAAAAAAAAAAAAAAAAAACTACACATTTACACAACACATTGTTTTGGGCTGTCAAAAATAAAAACAGAAAACAAAAAACGTGAAATATTGATTTTGTTGTAAAAAAAAAAAACGTGAAACACTACTCACATATCATTTTTTTTTCTTTACTTTTCGAGACATCGGAAGAGAAGGGTTTGTGATTTAATAGGCTTATAGTTGGTTGAATTACAAAGAAAATACAAAAAAAAAAAAAGTAATATGTGGTTTGAAACAAGGTTAAGATCATGTGAAAACTTGCTAAATCTAATTCAAAAGTAAAGAAATCACAAACCATTGGTAGTTTGAAAACACGGTTAAGATCAAGAAAAATCACAAATCATTCTCTTCCGATGTTTCAAAAAGTAAAAAAATAAATAAAAAAGATTTGTGTAGTGTTTCACGTTTTTCATTTTCTTGGTTTTTTTTTTTGGACAGCCCAAAACGACGTCGTTTTGGCTGTAGTGTAAATGTGTAATTTTTTTGTTGGGTGTGTAGCATTTTGTGTATAACATTGACTTCGTTTCAAAGTGTAAGGGTATAATTAAAACTAAATACATTGGACTTCATTTCAAAGTATAGGGGTAAAATTAAAACAAAAAATTTTAAAATGATGAAATTGGAACCAAGCGTATTTTATAAGGACTAAAATAGTTGATAAACCTTTCTACTAACTGATTGGATTAAAAGTGGGTAACGATCAAAACCGATCTGTCTCAATCAATTGACCAGGAATCTGTAATTTCAAAAAAATATTTTGGGAGGGAAATTATTATGTGTGGAAATTAAACATACGAAAGAATTTGAAAATTTCAGGTTTCCAACCACTGTAAGTTTGCAAGTGGTTGCTAGCTCATGTGGTAAAGCTCTTGTGCATCCCGGGATCGAGTCTTATTCTCCTCTTTCCCATGTACTAGATTATGAATGAAAAATGACACCAAAAAAAAGAAAAAACACTGTGCGCTTTTTTGCTTCCTTCGAAAATTATTGTCCTCCGTCTCCATATATGTATATACAATACTGTGTCAGATGCTTCATGACCAAGGATAGAGCCAGAGGGGGCAAATGGTAGCGCCACCACAAGGTTTTCAAAACATGCAATTATTATATAAAAAATAAATTTTTATTTCCGAATTATATAGACTCGCCACCACTCAATTTTTTTAATCTTTTATCCTCATAATGCAGTTTGTTTTTTTATTTTTTAAGTACATATTTTCGTTATCACAAAGATAAAAATCCCGTCTCCGTCCCTGTTCATGACCCTATTATTGATATCGGTAGGTGTATCTGTAAGGAATCTGCAACTAAACAATGTCTTTTTCATTTTCCAGAACGGGGATGGAAGAAGAATAGTGAGGATGAACTTGGATGACACATGCGGCCATATTCATTTTTGTCGAAGACTCGAACGCACAATGTTAGAATGATGAATTGCGTGCGCGCATTATCAGATGAACTTGGCTGCCATTGCGAACCTTGTTCATGATACTATACTGTGTGCGATTATGCATCATGTTGTGAATATTCCCTTTGAGAAAAACTTATTCATGTAGCAATAAATTTTTGATTCACGGAAATCCACTCACATTATGCCACATCACTTAGTTAGAAGACTCTTCTATTAAAGAGATTATTCTTACGTGGAAGATTTTGTCTGTTTCAAGTCTTTTTCATACATATATTGTCTGTTTCAAATCTTTTCCATCGTCGTCTCTTCATGGAACAGTTAACTAGGATCATTAAAGTTGCAATCATGGCAGCTTGTCATTGCTTTTCCGCAATTTTTTGATTCACGGAAGGTCTGTGAATAATTTTCTCTCGTCATCTACTTTAATTACCCTCTTATAACATTACCCTCTTTACGTGGGACTCACATATGGAGTTGGCTTCAATGATTTATATTCCATCTGTTTCAAAAAGATAGTTCAATCTGTAAAATAAAAAATTAAAAAATACTCTTTCCGTCCCAAATCAAGTGTCCTCTTGGGGAGACGTGTATTCTCTTGGACGTAAAAAAATGTATTTTCATACAATATTTTTAATTTTTTACAGCAAATTAAAGTGCTCAAAGAATATAAAAAAATTGTAAAGAGAAAAATAACTTTTGGGGGTTTGAAAATACACAGATTTCCGTAGTGGAAACTTAATTAAAATGAGACAGAGGGAGTATATTTCTTTCAAAAAAAAATCCAATTTTTTTTCTCAAATTATTGGATATCGCTGAATTCTTTGCAATAAATATTCATTTTTTGTTTGACAATAATATTTTTTTTTAATCCTTATTTTACAGACTTTGATTCTTGTTTTTTTTTTTTTTTGGAACGGAGGTATTACAACTCATTTTGTAAAGTTCAATTATTTTTCAATCCATACTGAAATATTTATATAAATTAATTCTGGAAAATTTCAGAACTATTTATTCAATCAAGTACATACTCATAAAAAAGCTGATTTTTGCATGATTTGTCAAAAAGTTCAAGCCTAACAAAATGAGTTAGATTGAGTTTCTACTCCGGTATTTACAGTATTTTTGATATTCTCCCACCAATTATTCTCTTGATTACATGCATCAATTGATTTGACAACTTGTAGTATGAAAATATAGAAAATATTGCTGTGGAAACTTAACTATTATTATTCAGATATTTAAAGTATAATTTGCTGTGAGCCTCACTAGTAGTCCTGTCTTAAATAGTCCAAATCATGTATCATCACGTAAGCATAAAATTGTTAGAATTGGTATTGCCGGAAGGGACTCATTGATCAAATTGTAAAAATGGTAAAATTCTACTGTCAAGAATAAAAAGTGGAGAGAATCATGCAATATAGATTCCTTTGTAAATCAAAAAAGCGATGATGATGAATAATAAATAGGTGAAATTAACAATCTAGACCTTTTTTTTTTTTGATCGGCAATAATATTTATTAAAACGGGTGAAGTCAGAAATATTAGTCTCTCAAATTTCACCCAAGTCTCAATTTTGTTCCTCATATATCAATTGCTGGAATTTTAATTAACCTTCAATTTTATTTTTGGTCCAAGTCCATCACTAGATTTACCCACAAACCCCGCTTGTACTAGAACGCATTTGCAAAAACGCCACTTATAGTCAACTTTACATGATGTTTCGAACGGTGTTTCTGTGATTAAACATTTGGCAGCGCTTTTAAAAAACGCTACTATAAATTTTTACTGACTCTTTTAAAAACTTATTAACGTAATACGCCACCGGCGCTCTTGGCGTTTGCCATAAACACCATTAAAATTTTTTGGACAGTAATGATACATACACACAAAAAAAAATTACCCACTAATTACCCACACACTCACACAAGTGTGTGGGCTCCACACACACTAGATGTGCAAGTGTGTGGGTAATTTGTGGGTAAATTTTTTGTGTATGTATCATTTTTGTTTTTTGGAAGGTGTTTGCAGGACGCTTTTCAAACAACGCAACAATCAAATTTTTTTTAGCACGTACGGTGGAAAAATAATTCCCCTTTTTCGAAATTTACAGTGAAGTACCAAACCATTTAGGAAGGCAACGGTTACAAGCATAAGAAAAAGATAGTAAAATCGGGATCAAGAGAATATGATTCTGCAAGATTTTTATGACTAAATAGCTCGTGGAATTTAGTTTGCATCAACTCTCCACATTGATTTCTTCGCTACACCGGGGATGTCATATTTTAAAATCATGCGCTGGAACGAGTTTTCAGTGCTGAGAGGGTACCACGGCGCATTCGGCCGTCCATTTCGGTTTTTTACAGTCCAGATTATAGAGAGAGAAAGAGGAGAGAGAGGGGGTTTTGATCTGGACCGTCAAATATACTTTCGGACGGCCCGAAGGCAATGTTTGGGCACTATGTATACTCGGCCATGTAGTAACCGCCCGATATGTAGAAAAATTTCCATGCGATGAGGATGGGGATTTTATTTACCATTCAATATTCTGTACGAGTCAAACGATTCGAGTGTAATCAGTCTCCCACTCTATATCTCCATGAATAATCAAAGGAAAAAGGGGTTAGTGCTCACTGGGCAATACTTAATGTGCATATAATTCTAACACGTTAAAACCTTCATCCACATCTCATATATTTTATGCATATTTACTTTTTTATATATATCTTAACCCTATTTTTGTATCTTAACCAGTTGCCCAATAAGTTTTGTTTAGTGTTTTCCTTCCACAATTTACTCTTCGCGCGTCGTCCAAAAAAATCACAAAATGGTCACCACTGTTTTTTGTAACATCATTAATTCCAACTCTTATTCTCAAGCATTAGTCCTTTTCGCATAGGACAACACGAACCATCTGGTAACATTAAACTATAGAAACTTTATCCGTACTGATACATTTAAACTAATTGCTTCATTAAATGAAATCCGGGGGTGCCGAGCAAAGCCGGTGCACGGTCCCGGCGTGCCGCGCACCCCTCGGCCGTTGATTGTGTTTTGGACAGTTTGGATGTGCTATGATATTTTATCAGTAAAAATAAATCAAATTGCCCAATGCATCCAGAACGCCAAAACACGATCGGACGGCTAAGGAGTGCACAGCACCCCTCCCGGTCCTAAATGTTTGGAAATAAAGTAACCCGACAAACAAATCAGGGCTAAGCTTTGATTACATGCATATACTCCCCCGTCCTAAATTTCTTTTACGTCACTATTCACAGCACCTCAAAAAATTGTTTATATTTTCAAATATATATTGTTATATATATTCAATATTGATGTTGTTTAATAGTTCTTAATGAGTTTTATTAAACAAGGTTTTCAAAATTGTAGAAAATGTTATAGATTGAAAGATACAATCCTGATCTCCTAAGGACTCTCTCACGGATCCCTCCGTGCGGACCATCCCTGTTTTCGACTTTTCGGACCAAATTTCAACGATTCAAGCTGCTCAATGTGTTTAAAACGTGTTTTCCAGGGCCAATGTGGAGAACCGCCAAAAAAATGTCCGGAAGGGCTTCATCCGAGCAGTTTTTCATAATAATCGTACATATACTGAAAATTGCCAAACATGCATGTAAATGGATAAGAAATTCTTGAAAAAGGGCGGGGCAGGCCGATAGAGTTTACCACATTTAGGGTAGGGGTAGATCAATACCCGCCCCTACTCACCCCGTTCCCTACGTCCTCTATCCCATTTTGACAGCCCATATTTCATTTTGTTACTTTCCAAAATACATGTTTGCTTTCCGAAATAATTCATAAAAACTTGGTAAAATTTAACTATTACCTTAAAAAGTAACGTAATCATTATGTTCCTTTAAAAAATTAAGGTTTAAATTTGAAAGTTGAATACTTTTTGATGCAATTATTATGCTCTTAAAAAATTGGAATCCCCAAATGGGACTACCAAATTTGGACAAAGGGAGTATCTTGTAGTCTCGAGGGGAACAGAGTAACAAACACACCCCGATTGATTTTGATTTTTTTATTTTAACTGAAGGGCAATTCCCCGATTGATCATTAATGGATCAATTCTACCGTTCATATGGGAGAACAAACGCACCCCGATTGATCATTGATGGATCAATTTTACCATTCACTAGTGAAAGACTCATTTAAAGCCAGATCCTCATAGTGTCTGGGCTAGCCGTGACTATATTTGCAACCTTTAAGATCGAGCAACTTCAATGGTTTTGAGTATTTTGACACTATTTGTTAAGAGCCAAAGAAATGAACAAGCCAGTGTTTAGATCCCAAATGGCTCCCCTTTGAATGATAGACTTTTCGTCTTGAAGCAAAAATATGACTTTGGCTTCTAAAATGACTCTCTTAAAAGTGAGAAATATAAGGATCCAGTCAAAGCAGTGTTGTGTAGTAAGTTTCACCCGTTAATAGAGTGTCCTCTTGTTATAATTCTTTTAACACTTAACCTTTAAAAAAAAAAACACCAGAAAGAAACCGTATAAGATCGAAGAATATGCCTGGAATTTACCCCACCCAAAAAAAGAATATGCCTGGAATTTACCCCACCCAAAAAAAGAATATGCCTGGAGGCCCTGGAAATGAGACTGCGGCGTGATACCCACTAAGGCCTATGAGTTGTTTATTTCAAAATTCAAATCCTTAAATCGTTGGTTTGTATCATCCGTTTTTTATGGAAGTCTCATAAACATTGGAATTACCGTGTTATTCCCCATCGATAGGGGTGTATATGGTCCGGTTTTGTAGAAATCCGGGAACCGAACCATATCTAACGGTTCCAAAGAATTAAGAACCATAACCATACCGTTACACATATACAACCAAACCACACCAAACCATTAGACTGGTCCGGTTTGGTTCGGTTTCCGGTTCTAAACCATGTTTAGCATTCAAAATTTGCCAAAAAAAAAATTGTCCACAAATTATTTGCAAATCCTTCGTAAAACTACTACCATTATACCAACCCACAAATAGATTAAGGAGTCCATCAAGAACTAAAGTAACTATTAAAATATCATTATTGATATAGATGGCAGATGTAAAACATTAAAACTTAAAATTAACAAAATTATTAAGTATGCGTGGGTATATAGGAGTGTATATATTATATTATATAACAGATCGGTTCGGTTCAAACCACGGTTCCTAATTTTGAAACCAGACCAAACCAAAATATCCGGTTCTCATTTTTTTAGAACTAGAACCAATCCATTAAACCATAGAACCAATCCAAATAGACCGGTTTGGTTTGGTCGGTCCGGTTTCACGGTTTTTTCGATTTTCTTGTACACCCCTACCCATCGACATCTTGCACGCGAATCTCCGACATCTGATAGCCAGATCAATTATGGCTGGATGTATCCTTCTTTTGATTTGGTCGTGTCAATTGTCTTCCTTATATGCATTATTTCTTTTTCGTTGTATTTGTTTGAACTCGGTAATTTGTAATATTTTTTTATCAATGAAGTTCTTACTTCCTCTAAAAAAAAAATAGTACTTAATTAACAAGCACATGATCAACAATGAGTCTAAACTTAATCTCTCTCCCAATTTTTGTAAGTAGCAATACAGGGGTTAATTTTTAACATGGGTGAAATGCTAGGATCTCTCCACAATTGTACCAAAAATGTAGAAACCTATCAGCCCTAAATCACTGATAATTCATCACTCTTTCATCTACCCCAAAATCTTAATCTTCGTCCTAATCTTCAACAAACCTGCGGCAAGATAAGAACAGGTACCTTCTCTCTCTCTCACTCTCTCTCTCTCTTCCCCATGTGCTAGTCTCTCTCTATCCTCTCTTATCGTCTCTCACTATGTATTCGTTCCTTGTTTTTACCTCATTTAAATGACAATGCCATTTCTGGTGTTTCTGTAAATTTCGTAAATAACTCCTAATATGTAAATATGATCTCATTTTTCATCACCAGATCTATTTACCAGATCACATCACATTTACTGGGCGTAATTAAGTGAAATTGTGGTGTATAAATATGGTCACGAAATCCTGATCGATTCTTACAAATGAAACGGTGCAGTTGCCAAAAGCCGTAGGTCAGATTTAGAGACGTAGAGAGCTCAAGATTGGAAGAGACTCAAGAGAGAGAGAGAGAGAGAGAGAGAGAGAGAGATGAAGGCGATGCAGAATTCTCTGGCATACTGTGTGAAGGAGAAGAAGGCATGTGTTTGGTGGGTGGACAAGTATTTCAAGGATTGCCTGTGCAACCTCAACGACGAGTTTTCGTTCGGTTTCGGGCTAATAAGTCTGCTGTGTTGGGGAGTGGCAGAAATCCCACAGATCATCACCAATTTCCGCACCAAGACAAGCCATGGAGTCTCTCTTTTATTTCTCCTCACTTGGATTATTGGGTTGGTTTTCTTTTCTCCTTTCCTTTCTTAATCTCAACCTTGTTTTTCGACTCTTTTCAGTTCTTTACTTCTTTTAAGACTGATTAAAAATGATGTTATGAGTTCATTGTTTGTTTGCTTTCACTTTTTGATTGCAGTGACATTTTCAATCTAGTGGGTTGTCTTCTTGAGCCTGCAACGGTAATTGTTCAGTCAATATTTAAAGAAAGCATTGGCTTGTTTCAGAGAATTTTATCATTCAATACTGCAAAACTTCAGAATCCAAACTGATGCTCAACCACTTTATTAGTGGTTCAGTGCTTTTCAGTTTTGATAGCAGAGATGTTTGTTTTCACATTCAAAACCTCTCTCTCTCTCTCTCTCTCACACGAATCATGATATGTTTGTTTTGTTCTCTCTCTCTCTCTCTCTCTCTCTCTCACATGAATCATGATATGTTTGTTTTGTTGTTGCAGTTGCCGACTCAGTACTACACGGCTCTGGTAATGCTAATTTCCAACTTGTTTTTATCCAGTAATGAGTACTACTAGTTTCCAATTTACTGGTATGGTAATCATATTTGTGCACTGTCTTTCATTATAAAGTACTGATAAGAAGTTTAATATTGTTTAATTAATGTTATGATTCCGGCTGTGTATATATATTGTCACATGCTACCAAAGTTTTTTGCAATAAATGTGACATTCATATGATAACAAGTTAGTTATTGTATTTTGTTAGTACTCCATCTGTTCCATTTTGTTTGTCAATTTTAAAATACCATGTCATCTTTTATTTTATTATAATTTTCAATCTATAATGTTTTTCATTATTTTGAAAACATTTCATTTTAAAATTAATCAATAATTATCAAACAAGATCCATATCGTATAATTTTTAAAATTTATGTTAGAAGATATAAGAGATTAACCGATGACACGATCTTTGAAAATTGACAAACAAAATGGGATAGTGAGAATATTATACTTGAACATCCCTGCAACTTTTTTAGCAAGGCAGTTATTTATATTTAGGGGTTCTTTGGCTAAAAAAACCATTTTGGTTTATTTTTCATCTTTATTCACAAAACTTTAAGTTTGACTAATAATTTTATACTTTTTAGATTTCTCTCGTAGAGAGAAGCCAAGAAACCACAACAAATCGACCGAAAACTAACAAATGCAAAAAAAATTTGAATAAGGACAAAACCAAAAAAACCAAAAAAAAACCAAAAAACCAGTTTTTTCAATTCACCCAAACGAGGCCTTATTCTATCTGAAAGGGGAGGGGAGCTGGGTAGGGGTTGGTGAGAGTTGAACTCTGCAACCTTAATCTTTGATATTTGGAGCCTCAAAGTGTCCATCTGCATCAAGAACTCCAATTCTTTTTTCTACCATCTATTCCGTTATACATTTATATCAAAATCTTAGTATTGGCTCAAAATATTTTGCAGCTTTACACAATAAGTACCGTGGTGTTGGTGTTGCAAAGCCTTTACTATGATCACTTATATTCCTGGTGGAAGTCCCAAAAAATTGAGCACAGTCAAGGGGTATGTTGTCTAATCTCTTCTCTGAGCAATTTTTTGCCTCCTTTTTTGAATGTTAATAATCCTGTAAAATTTCTTAGGTTGAAGAAGAGAAAAAACTACTGATGTCACCCAAGCAAGTTGCCGACTCAAGTATTCCAATACCTAGTGGCGCCCCCGTATTGCTCCACCATAGGGAATCTTACTACACGTAATTTTGATCTTTCACATGTTTTTCGCGTTATCTGGTACAAACAATTTTTCTCATGACTAAAAAGAAAGAGGATATATATCATTGGAATTGATTTCTCAGGTCGGCAAGATCCTTGGCTCGCAGCAGCACTCCACCAACTTGGTCCTACCTAAGGGCCGCCAGAAGTGGTCCTTCAGCAATGGTTCTCGACGGTGAGTCATCATCAGAGGATGAGCCTATTGAAGTTTCGTCTAAGAAATCTCGGAGCAAGCCTCAGCTAATCCCACGTTCGGTGAGACTGTAAATTTCTATCTTACGGCCCCACTTGTATATAACTAAACTGCTAGGTACTAGGTAGCCCACAACTCACAAGATGTTATTTGGCTTAAGTTTTTAAGAGGAAAAAATTAGATTGAAAATTTCAATTTTACTGTGGTATTACCTGTTAGTGTGTCTCGATCGAATTCAATAATACTTTTTTTCCTCAATAACAAATTATTCTTCACTTTCTAGGGGTCAGTCTCTCTCATTAGAGAACTTCTTTGCACACTCCAAGTGCACTTCCAAATGCATATATAGAACTTCTTTTCCTCAATAACAAGTTATTCTTCACTTTCACAAAATGCACACCTTAACCATGAGATCTTCACCTGGAAGTAACAATCACCTCCTAAATGGACGACTGTGATCATCTTGATTGAAAGATTTTAAGATTTTTATTTTTTCCCATCCCTCTATTATCTTTATAGAACTCTTTACCTTGTTATAGCACATAGCTGATAGTACATGCTCCTACCAGAAAATCTCTATGTTGCCTCACAATCGATAACCATCAATGTGGTTTTAAAACTCTCTCTCACATCGTAGAGTATTTGTAAATATTCTAGAAAATTTTACGATCTTTCATAAGTTCTTTACTGTCAAATTCTAGAATATTTTATGATCTTTCATAAGTTCTTTACTATCCTAGAATCGTTTAGAGGGGTCTTGAAACTGTTGGACTACACTAGGATTGGGAAACTCAAAATACACAATGAGAGAATGAGCTCCCAAAAGCATATATAAGCCCTTGAAGATTGGGTATAGGGGCGATGCCAGTATATTAGCACTATGGTCAGATGAACCCACTAAACTGCAGAAATGAAAATTTTACTGAGTCTGACTTTTCTCCTTTTGCAAAACCTCTTCTGATATGACACTGCTCAAAAAATCTGTTGAACCCAATGAGCACAGGGTTAAAAATAATCCTATGCTTGTGCAGCACACAAAGGCTATACTAGCTAGGAACGTATAGAAGCAAATGGTTGCAGACCTCTCTCTCTCTCTCTCTCTCTCTCTCTCTCTCTCTCTCTCTCTCTCTCTCTCTCTCTCTCTCTCTCTCTCTCTCTCTCTCTCTCTCTCTCTCTGTGTACTCCTCTAGCTACTCTATTGTTCTCACCAAATCCAAATTTAACCTTTTTCTTATACTCCGAAAACCCACATCTAACTTCTTCTTTCTCTGAACTAACATCTTTTTTCCCCAAAACTGAAAAAAAAAAAAAAAACCCACGTCTTATTATGTTACATTTTGTTTTTCTGAACTAAAATTGAACTTTGAAAATTTTCCACTAACCAATTATTAACAATAGGTTGGTCCATGGAAATCCATAATAGAATATAAGTTGAGTTTTTCAATAAAAAAATATCAGGAGAATCAATGTAAATACGGTAGAACTTTATGTTTTTTGTGTTTTTTTTAACACTATTATAAGTATGTTACATTATCTTTTTTTTTTTATGATTCAAGAGTGTAAATTAGTTTGTCATTTTTTAGAGAGATGTAAACTAAGTAATGCTACTAATTATGACACCACTGATTATGATTTCTGGAGTCGCTTTTTGAAAAGCCTATTGGGCTGTGAGGCTCTAGCATTATAAGAACTTATCTTTGACCATTAAAACTTTTCAATCTATAGAAAGCATCATCAATTCAGAATGAATTTGAATCCATGCACGGCAATTGCAATCCACGATTTCGTTATTCTATCTTCACATGCTCTTTTGACGAGGTTCCATACCCGCAAATATGTTACCATCCTCAACACCAACCAAAAGATGGCTAATGGGATGGCATTCGAAATCAACCTTAATACCCTTTTCTTGAATGTACAGCCTCTCTAACAATCAAACAAGCTACTAAATAATTGTCGACACACTTAATCCCCAAGATATTTTAGGTATTTTCTTGGAGATTCTGAAAGGCAGATGAGAGCACTTGGATCAATTGGTTATGAGTATGAGGTGTATTGGAAAATTTTGATTAAAAGAACGCATTTTTTCCATAGTATACTGCAGCAGGTAGTATCGTTGTGATTTGTGAGCTATCAAAGCATATGTGCATCTTATTTGCTCTCGTAGTATGATGTGTTTATCACTTCTTAATTTTACTTTGGTGCTAACATTATATATCATATGATATTTACATTTTTAGGCCGGTTCTGCTGCATTCTTGGCTACAACAATAAGTCTACCCCAAGGAACCAAGGCTATTATGCACATATACAAAGGGTTAGCTGGGAGGAGACTTTTACATGTATGATCATTGGCTTTGCAAAGTTAGTCTGTATTTTGAACAAAATATGAATCTTCCAGTTATTATTTCTGGATTAAGTTGCTTACTGCTAGGATTGGAATTACCAGGAACAAAGCATGGAGAACAATGTCTATGGCCAATGGTTAGGATGGATGATGGCTGCTATATATATGGGTGGTCGAATTCCTCAAATCTTCTTAAATGTAAGCAATGAGTTCAAATTTAGGTGTTGTTTTCTATGCTATACGATATGATTGGTACCTGATTAAATCATCTTGTTGCCATCATCGACCAGATTAAAAGAGGGAGCGTAGAGGTAAGTTTTATCTTTTAAATTATTGATAAAACTATATATTTGGTTATCTCCTATATTGTTTGATTCCATAATGTAACTTTCTCAAAAATCGTAAACAGGGGTTGAATCCACTAATGTTCATCTTTGCACTAGTCGCTAATGCCACCTACGTGGGAAGGTGCTCCATTTTTCCTTCACTATTTACGACTATACAACTCAATGTCTCTATATGTCTGAATCTATTTAATGAATTGTTGCAGTATTGTCGTAAGAACAACTGAGTGGGACAAAATTAAAGCCAATTTGCCCTGGTTGCTAGATGCTGTTGTTTGCGTGGTGTTAGACTTATTTGTATCCTTTTCCTTATTTTTTCCTCCAATTTAAAGTGTTCAATTATACAGTTTATCATTGTTTTGTTCACCTTAACAAGTATAATGCATAGATCATATTGCAGTACATCTACTACAGATACATCCGGGATAAGATCACAAGAGGAAGAGAAGACTATGAAGACTACATGGAAGCAAATAAAGCTCCTTAATTTGTCCCAAAAATTATGTGATATTCGATCTCGATTCTCCCTCTCTAGCCAATGTTATTTGTTCATCAAGAAAAATGCTTTTGTAATAGACATTTTTAACCTCAATTGAAAGGAGAGAAAAGCTACTTCAGCTATGGATTAATCCACTATGGCATTTCTCTCTTGTAATGGAAAACAATTCTCATTCTATTTGTTACACACTTTTAGACAAAATAAAATATGAATTGAGGTATGTCAAAAAAAAAAAAAGGTCCTTTCTGATTTTGCTATCTGTTGACATAATACAAGTAAAGATATATTAGATGGTACACAAACTAACATTAGCTAGCCATGACATGGAACTGAAGCATTTTTATCGACAATGAAGTACTTAAAAGAATGCTTTCCATGAATTTCGAGCAGATTTCAAAACTTTAACCCTCTGGTTGCAATGATTATTTGCAAATTGCTCGCCATTATAGAAACGTCAATAGTCGTCGCGCCATCATTGCCAAGACTTCCCTGACTCCACCATGGGCCACCTTTTCATCTCACCCACCTTCATTAATTGCAACCGCCACCATAGTCCACCACCACCTACAATCACCTCCTCCACACTAGGTATGACCATATCCATCACCTGTTGTAGTTGGCCTGGCTTGTTGTCCAATTCGGGGAGTACTTCCTTTATCGTATATTTTCTTGGTTTGAGCTTTTGATTGAATGTGCATTTCCTGTAAAACCAAATTTTCTTTGAGCTCTTAACAACAGGAAAGTAATCTACATCACCTATTCATTTGGATTTGGACGATACACAACCCTTCAATCGTTTTGGGTTCATAATATTTTGCATGTAGAAGTTCACTTTTATGACATGCGTCGCATTTCTATAAACCTTTTTTATGAATTGAAGTGTGATGAATTGCTTCGAAAGTTATGAGTTCTGGACAGATTTTATTAATTTTTATGTAAAATATTACGAATTTAAGGAGATTCAAGTATTCATACAACCCAAATGAGGGTACTTATTACAATATTTCACGTGCTTACTTCTTTTTGTGTGCCTATGAAGTAGGTATTTGCAGCTAACCGTAGAGAATGGGTGTGCGGACATAAAAGCTGCTAGTTATGACGGACATTGTCGTCATTGTCATATTTTCCACATTCCATTTTTTTAAGGTCCCAAGTATCATACTCATGGACATATCTACCAACATTGATGTTTCCTCATTAGACAATCTCCCTTACATATGAATGGCCTTCAAGATGAGTCTGATTTTTTTATTACAATAGCAAAACCATATATTTCTCTCCAACATCAGGAGCCGTTATCAATGCTTCACAACTATAGAAAATCTATATGTTTGTTTTGGTGGTAGCTACTGCTCGATGTAGTTAAAGGAGGATGCTCAATATCTGAAGATGCATTAGTGTTTGGAAGATTAGAGTTTGGCTGGGATTTTTGTAGCATTCCTTTTTGTTGATTCAACTCTTTGTTGAATTCTCAGTTATGTTTTGTTTCTGTATTCGTGGTTCTCTTGAATCATGTTCTTGTTGTTCTCTCTCGGTGTACTTATTGTCGAGATTTATAAAATTTTGTTGCCGTTTCAAAAAAAAAAAAATCTATAAGTTATAAAACAATTATTTTAGTACACAAAATTAGTAGACATGATTCACGTAAATTCATATAAAAATTACCACGTTTGTGGTAAAAGCCTTTGTAAGATCATCTTCAAGTATTTGTGTGATTGATGAATATCTACTTCACTGCAGTGGTTGGGTATTGATATCTACACAGAATCAAACGTAATGAAATTGATATCACTAAGGAAAAAAAGCATAAAACGGACACTAATGGCTTGCATCTACTTCGTTTTGATTTTCCAAACTGAACAAATCATATTCGTTTGGAATTATATATATGAACAAATTTCCTTTGTCCTTTTTTTAAAATACGAACAAAAAATATTTTTCCTGATTCATATATATTTCCATCAATGTTACATTGTTCAACATTGGATAGCTAAACAGAAAATCGATGATTGTTAAAACTTTAATGTCAATAAATGGCCGAATATAATTGAAACTAAACCTCTAATGTCAA
The DNA here is from genome assembly GCA_016920895.1 of Vaccinium myrtillus. NCBI lineage: Eukaryota > Viridiplantae > Streptophyta > Magnoliopsida > Ericales > Ericaceae > Vaccinium > Vaccinium myrtillus. The sequence goes on from CM029277.1 coordinate 15,332,701, forward strand.
AATCTTAATTTCTCATTCGGACATTGTTTTTTTGTCAATAAATTCTGTCCCCCATGGAAAGCTTAAGACCAGCAATGCAATCGAGTTACTAGCGATGGTATGGTATGTTCATGTTTTACAAGCGAGTTGCCAGCGGTAAATCAAATACATTTTGGACGCGTTTTGGGAGGGTTTAGCTTAATCGTGTGGAGGGGGTTTAGCTCAATGTTACTTAAAGATATGTTTGTAAAGTTGACACGATGTGGGTAATGAGGAAAAAAGGGGTGCTAATAGAATTTCCCAAAATTTTGTGAAATAAATGCGTGTTGGATGGTAAAATTCCAAGAATGCCCCCCATTTTGACGAAACTAAGTAATAACATTAGGACCGGGCACTACTACAAAAAAAGTATAAAGATCACGCCTCAAAAATAAAAATAAAAAATCTAAGTTTTGATAAAAATATGATAAAAAAAAAAATAAGAGCTAGATTTTTTTGTCACGGTCAAGTACATAAACCGAGATGAAATACAGTTTCAATCTCGATCATCTAAAAAACGTGATTAAAACTAAAAATGTAATTAAACTTTAATCTCAGTCATTTAAAAAGTGTGATTGTAAGTAAAAGGATATCTCGTTTTTAACAAAGACTGAGATGGAAAAGTTTTTTTTGAAAAACCGGGATGGAAAGAAGTATTTTGGCATAGTAAATAATCATAATCTCTTGTGTGTGCCCAAATTTCTTGAGGCTTCCCTCCACGACTTTAGTTTTTCCCTCCCAGTTCTTTTCTTTTTTTTATCAGCCCCAGTTCCCTTCATCCATCGATCTCTCCTTTCCTCTATCTCTCTCCTGTCTGCTCTCTCAATCGTCTACTCTCTCAATTGTCTAGCAAAAACCTTAGCTACGAGCCTAATTATATGAGTTGAAGATTATGGCGTTGAAGTACTATCCAACTCCCAACCGTCTGCTCTGTCAATCGATCCATCAGCCCAATCTCTCAATCAGTAACTCTTTGATGCTTTCATCTCTCTCTCTCTCTCTCTCTCTCTCTCTCTCTCTCTCTCTCTCTCGGTAGAAGGCTGCTTGTGTATTTTCATGTAATTGCTATTTCCTCGTCATCTTTTACCATACGCGTGCATCTTTCAAAGGACTAATGTAATTTGGATAATGGGTTGGAGAATTTGTTCGGCCTGTGTTTGGTATGGCTCATCTCTAATCGAAGATATGGTCTAGTTTATGAGGTCAATTTCCTGGGTAAGTAACCATTTACGTCGAAGGTGCTTGGCAAAATATTTGTGTGAATCTATCTATGATCATTATTTTGTGGTGTTAATGTTTTCAGAGATGTTTTTGCAGGTATTGACCCAGATTTGGATGCTCAAGTTGAATTTGGAGCATTCCAAAAACTTGGAGATCCAACTATAAGAAGACAAGTAGTTTGAGATAACATCACCGTAGTAGAGTTTAACCAATTCGGTGGATGGTGTGGTTCCTCTACGCCTAGAATATCGAACCATGAACGAAGAAAGGCATGAGAGAAAAACATATTCGGTAGTGATTGTGAGGCCCCAATTCTTGATTGGAGGGGACACCAAAGGCCTTGGCGAGAACCATTTGAATCAGTCTTACAGAACGACAATTACTTAAATACGTTCGTATCGCCAGAAAGGCGAAGGCATTAATCCGTCAAGTTTTATTACAATTACTCAAAAATGCGTTTGGATAATATCTTTTTCGATTTGGTATGACTTTGAATATTCCTGGAGCCCTAGATCATTTTGTGGGTACTTTGGTCACTTTGCACATCAACTATTTGACGAAAAGTTTGTGACTTAGCCTACTTTATTTTGCTTGAAGTTGAAGACATTTGGTGCTGCCCTTATGCTCGAAAACTGAAAGAGAGGGAAATAGAGTGACAGAGAGCCAAAAGTAGAATGTATCAAAAACTTGGAAAGAAATTAATCTAACGTTATGTATATGGAAAGTTCCTTCGGTATAGTCGATGGCATAAATGAAGATAATGCATGAGCTTTGATAAGGCTCATTGTTCGCTTAGGAGTAGGTTCCAAACCTATTAGTTCAATCCCAGAGAGTTCATACCGATTCGAAAAACAAGCAAGTAAGCAACTAGAAAAATAGGCTACTGCTACTTGTAAAACTTTAACACTCACTCCACTAATATCTACTATGTTTATATATACCACTAAATGCGATAATGACCTGCCACAATTAACTTGTTTCCTATTTTTGTCAAGTGTTTGATACAAAATGTGGGTGTTAGTTTATTTGCGTTAGTCCCACAATTAACTTGTTTTATGTTTTTGTCTAGGGTTTGATACAAAATGTGGATGTTAGTTTATTGTGTTAGTCCTCATGTATCCCATGTTTTACTTTGATGCTACACTGTTTCTAATTTGTTGATGTTCATTTTTATAGCTTTCTTTTGTCATTTGTTTGATAGAACGTGGTAACAATGCGGGTGCTAGCTTATAGTGTTACATCCTTGTGTATCCCCATGTTTTACTTTGATTATTCCTAGCAGTTACTAGTTATAATTCATGATAGGGTATAACTTTGCATGTCGTTATTTGTAGGTTACTGAACCATATGGATATGTCCAGTTATCAAATCTTCTTGAAAGCACTCACTACCCCTTCCTTTTCAAAGCATTGATTGTTTAGATTTCCAACTTTTATAAGTCTTCTGCTACATTCATAGCATTAATAGAAAATATTTTCAATTTGTATTTTGCAAATATGTAGTTAGCTGAAAAATTATCAGAATAAGAAGTGGGTACTTTAAGACTTGTCTTACGATCATATTTGTAACAATGATTAGGGACAAATTCTATTACTAACAGAGTGTATCCTCTATTAATATTTGCATCTACCTACAGAGATTGAGAAGGTCATAATTTACTGAATTCGTATCAAACTGACTGTGGCCGAGGAGCTCCATTCAATGTAATCTTCTTTTGCTTGGTAAGTTCACTTGTTCACCTTTAATGGTTTAATTTTTCTAGTCACTCATTCAAAATTAAAATCCTCTAATCTCTATATGTTTTTGTATTAATACAAGGGTGATGATACCAGTTTATCTAGATATATAAGTAGATTTTTCGACATGAAACCTTTCCATAGTTGGATTTTTTTTCCTGCGACTTATATAGGAATTTGAGAATCTAGCTAGGATGGATAGATCCTGGATGCTCAAGGACCAAAAAAAGACTACAAGGATGCGGTTTAAAGTTTTTTAAACTTTGCTATTATCCATGCAAAAGATCTCCATTCCATTCGATGCCCATGTATAGTGTGCGGGAACTTGAAAAAGCAACCTCTTCGTGAGATAAAAAATTATCTCTTTTTTAAAGGTATTGATCAAAGTTATGAAACATTGACATGGCACAGAGAACTAGCTACCAATGCTACATCATGACTGTGTATCAATGAATAATAATTTTTTCTTCAAAAACTTCAAACAAATTCACTGAATGTTACACCAGACGTAGTAGAAATGATCGAAGTTGCATACAATGGTTGCATGACCAATCCTAATAAGATTTAGAAACTGCTTGAAGATGCCAAAAAAAAACCATTGTATCCTGGTTGCATGTAGTATATGAAGTTATCTGCATTGGTGAATTTTTTTAATTTCAAAGCTGGAAGTCAGATATCTAATTTTTGGTTTTGAAATCTACTAAAGATGTTTGGTGACATGCAACCGATAAGTAATGAACTGCTATTATCAATGTATGAGGCGGGTAAGACCTTGGCTGCATTGGGAATGGAATATGAGAAAAATACATGCTTGTTCCTTTGATTGCGTACTCTATAGAAAGGAGTTGAAAGGTGAGACTTCATGTTCGACGTGTCAAACATCAAGACGGAAGTTGAAAAATAATTCCACTGAAGTTAGAAGTGGTGTGCCTACTAAAGTTGTGTGGTACTTTTCACGTATTCCGAGGTTCCAAAAGATGTATAATTCAATAAAAATAGTAGAGAACTTGACATGGCATGCTAATGAAACAGAATCTGATGGCGTGCAACGTCACCCAGCAAACTCCCCATCTCGGAAGTTAGTGGACAACATGAGGCCAGGTTTCACTGCAGAGCCAAGAAACCTTCGCTTAGCTCTTTCTGCAGCGTTCCCTTAGTAGTAGGTATAGTTGTTGGCCAGTTATACTTTTAACCTATAATCATACGCCGTTGTTATGCATGAAAGGGAAATTTATGATGTTAACATTGTTGATATCTAGTCCAAAACAACCTGGCAATGATATATACGTTTATCTGGCACCATTGATTGATGATTTGAAATATTATGGGAGGTAGGCGTTGAAGCATACAATGCTTACCAGCGAGAACAGTTCAGCTTGAAAGCTGTACTATTATGGACAATTAATGATTACCCCGCTTTGGGAAATTTGAGCAGCTACAAGGTGAAGGGCTATAATGCATGTCCAATTTGTGGAGAGCAAATTTCTCATAGATTGAAACATGGCAGGAAGACTATATATAGAGGTCATAGAAGATTTTTTTCATGTCATCATCCATATCGGAAGCAAGAAAAGGCTTTTAATGGGGAGCAAGAAAACAGAGAACCCCCTTGAAGGGATTGTAATAGTATGGGAAAAGAAAAGCAAAAACACTGAGGTCATAAGATAGTGCTGGTACAAATTGTTGGAAGAAAAAATCAACTTTGTTTAATCTTGAATATTGGAAGTACTTGCCAGTCTGACACATCTTTAATATTATGCATATAAAGAAGAATTTATTGAAAGCAATCATGGGGGGACATTGCTTTACATTCCTGGGAAAACCAAGGATGTAATCAATGCTCGCCTTTACCATGTAGCCATGGGTGGATGGGAAGAGTTAGCACCAGAAATTGGAACCAATAAAACATACTTGCCTCCTACATGTTATACTTTGTCGTCTAGGGAGGAGAAAAAAAGAGTTTGAAAAACTTTGTTCGAACTCAAGGTTCCTGAAGGTTGCTCTTCAAATTTCAAAGGTATTGTGTCAACGGAGTAATTGAAACTTTATGATCTTAGGTCACATGATTGTCATGTTTTGACGCAAAAATTACTACCTGTGGCAATAAGATCCATGCTGCGAAAGGAAGTGAGATATGCAATTATTAGATTATGTTTCTTCTTCAATGTTATTTGTAGTAAAGAGATAGATGTGTCGAAATTAGACAAACTTCAATCAGATATAATGACCACACTATGTTTACTTGAAAAGTACTTTCCAATCCTCATTCTTCGATATCATGATTCATTTGACGATGCAATCTTGTTCGAGAAGTTTGACTTTGTGGTCCAGTTCACAATCAATGGATGTATCAATTTGAGATGTTCATGAAAGTCTTAAAAGGTTATATTTGCAATCACAAGTGTCTAGAGGGTTGCATTGCTAAAAGTTATATTATAGAAGAATCTGTTGAATTTTGTGCAGAATATTTATTTGGAGTAAATCCTATTAGGAATATCCAATTGGGATTCCCAATACCATGAACATGACAGCTGATAGTATAGAAATTGAAAGGCCTTTACCGGGGGTAATGTTGTCACTATTGATCCCGAAGAATGGGAGCAGGCACATCGTTATCTGTTAGATAACACAAGTGATATTCGTTTTTTTTTTTTTTTGTACTTCGGAAGGATAAACACAAGTGATATTCAACTTTATATTGAGTAAGACATTTATATCTCCACCTTCGAAAGCGGTATATTTGTTAGCTAATCATGTGCTACTTGCTTGCAATATGTTAGGAAGAACATGGAGTTTTTGAAGCTACAATATCTATTGACACCCTATTTTTGCCCCGCTGCTCCGGACAGTAGGGTGGAAGGAATACGAAGATATTTTCGAAATTGCCCCAATCGCGGTCGAAAGGACGATAAGCCATACATGTTTTGGAATTTGAAAGGACAGCCGTACGCATCTCGAAAGGGCAGTCGTAAGCATCTTGATGTTCGAAGGGGCAGCCGTACATGTTTCAAAAAGCAAAGGGATATCGCGTAAACCAAAGAATGGGCTGGCCAATTTAATTTGACCTTACTGCAACCCTCTGGCCGCGGGTCGCGCCTATTATCTTGGTCCAAACCGCCATCAACCAAACCGACTCATCAATGACTCCTATATATAAATGGCCCATGCACCATCCAAGGGGATTTCTTCGGTGGGAAAAAAAGCTCACGGGGGAGTAGAGTTTTCTTCTAGTTCTACCAGTGGTGGATTTGTTTAAGTGGTCTGTTCTTTTTTAAAAGAAAAGTAAGAGACGTATCTTTTGTAATTTAACTTAACCTAATAAGTGGTTTAGCCATATATTTATAGATCACAGAGTTACTAGACAATAAAAGGAAATAGCAGAAATTAGGGCCAAAACAGAGGGCCAAAAATAAAGCAATATGGTATGCAAATTATTTCCTAATAAACTCTCATTCCAACACTCCCCCTCAAGCTGGTGCGAAGATATCAACCATGCCCAGCTTGACAATTGAGGATTGCAGCAATGTTGGGCCCACCGATTTTGTGAAAATGTCTGCAGTTTGTTCAGATGACGGGACAAATGAGGGAGTCATAGCACCAGACCGAACTTTCTCACGAAGAAAATGAATGTCCACTTCAATATGCTTGGTTCGTTCATGGAGGACTGAATCTGAGGCAAGCATAATAGCCGACTTATTGTCGCAAAATAAATGAGCTGCTTCGTGCACCACATAACCCAACTCAGCCAGAATAGATCGAAGCCACAATATTTCACACGTGCCTTGAGCCATAGCTCGATATTCAGCTTCAGCTGAAGATCTCGAAACTACGGCTTGCTTCTTACTTTTCCATGATATAAGATGATTACCATAGAAAGTACAAAAACCAGAGGTAGATCGTCTATCTGTCTTAGATCCAGCATAATCAGCATCAGTAAAGCAAGAGAGTCCAGATTGAATACCAGAGGAGAAAAATAAACCGAGACCAGGACTTGTCTTGAGATATCTCAAGATATGAAAGACAGCATCCAAATGGGCAGTGCGCGGAGCATGCATGAACTGGCTAACAACACTTACTGCAAATGTTAAATCTGGTCTGGTATTGGCCAAGTAAATCAGACGACCAACCAGACGTTGGTACATAGACGGGTTAGGAAGGAGCTCTCCAGATTCACTAGAGAGTTTCAAATTTGGGTCCATAGGAGTAGAAGCTGGTTTACATCCTAGCATTCCGGTATCTTGAAGGAGATCCAATACGTACTTCCTTTGCGAAAGAGAGATCCCATAACGAGAACGAGCAACCTCAATACCCAGAAAATACTTAAGAGGACCCAAATCTTTAATGTCAAAGGTTTGGCCAAGGTTCTTTTTAACTTGAGCAATGCCAGATGCATCATCGCCTGTAAGAATGATGTCATCGACATATACCAACAATATAATACAGCTACCATCGGAACGTCGACGAATAAAGCAAGTGTGATCAGAGTGGCATTGAACAAAGTCCATGGATAGAATAACAGTACTGAAACGACTGAACCATGCCCGAGGTGACTGTTTCAACCCATAAAGAGACTTACGGAGACGACATACCTTCCCAGCATACTCCCCCTCAGCCCGAAAACCAGGAGGGGTGTCCATATAGATAGTTTCATCCAAGTCCCCGTGAAGGAAGGCATTCTTGACATCAAGCTGATGAAGAGGCCAAGAATGAGAGGCAGCCAATGAAACAAGGAGGCGGACAGTCGTCAACTTAGCAACAGGTGCAAAGGTAGCTCCAAAGTCTTTACTAGGTACTTGTGTAAAGCCTTTGGCCACCAAACGAGCCTTATATCGATCGACTGATCCATCAGCCAAGTACTTCACACTAAAAACCCACTTACACCCCACAGTTTTCTCATCAGAGGTCAGGGTACAAGCTCCCAAGTATGATTATGTTCCAAGGCTTCCATTTCGGTGTTCATAGCGGCGACCCACTTGGGATTCTGAAGAGCCTCAGACATAGACCTGGGAATAGGAATACATGCAATTTTGCCAAGAAAAGCACGATAGGTATTTGAAAGACCATTATAAGAGACATACTTTGAGATAGAATGATTAGTACTACTAAGCCAACCATAACGAAAAGGGTGACGGTCACGAGATGGATAACGAGAAGGAAGAATGGGGGGAGGAGCCAGAGAAGCTGAGGAAGTACCTGAACCCATCTCCAAAGAGGACTCCGGCAAGGGAGGCAGTGCGCGAGGGCGGCGAGAGTATGTCTGTAAAGGAGGGGCGGATGGAGCCACCACCGAGTCAAAAATGGGAATCGGACGAGCACTTGGTGGGGCCTCCACCATAGAGGAAGGCAAAAGGGTTTCTGCATGACGAGTTAGAACGGTAGAAGGGAGTATCCTCACAAAAAGTGACATCAAGAGAATGATAGATGTGACGAGAGATAGGATCATAACACCGATACCCTTTGGACATGGCAGAGTACCCCAAAAAAATACATCGAATAGATTTATTATCTAGTTTTGAGCGAGTGGGACTGCTATTTTGAACAAAGCATGTGCAACCAAATACCCTAGGCAACAAAGGAAACAAGATACAATCAGGCTTAAGGACCTGAAGCGGTGCCATGCCATGCAATATACGACTAGGGGTGCGATTGATAAGGTATACTGCAGTAAGAACAGCCACATGCCAATAGGACTTTGGAACATGCATGCCACAAAGAAGGCAACGAACAACTGACATGATATGCCGATTTTTTCGTTCTGCAACACCATTTTGTTCATAAGTATAAGGACAAGTAAGTTGTTGGAGAATACCCTTTTGATTGAGTTCAGAACGGAACCCATTAGAAATATATTCCCCACCATTATCAGAACGAATAGTGCGAACAACAGTATCAAACTGAGTTTTAATCATTTGAAGAAACTCGAGTAAAAAGAGATAAAATATCGATTTTCGTTTCATCAAATAAACCCAAGTACATCGAGTATGATCATCAATGAATGTCACATAATAGCGATGTCCGTAAAAAAAGCGATCACGGGAGAAGGGCCCCATATATCAGAATGAATAATATCAAACATGCTAGGAGCTCGAGACATGTGAGGTATATAGCTAGTGCGCGTATGTTTAGAAAGTTCACAAACCTCACATTGAAATTTATGATCCTTACAAGCCCGACTCAAAGAAGGAAATAACAAACATAAATACCGAAAATTTGCATGACCCAAAACGAGCATGCCACAAATCCAAAGTTTTAAGTGAGAAAACATAAGAATGAGATGTAGGCAAAACAGACGCCTTTGAAGACTAGATGAAATAGGTAATGATGGTGGAGGCTCCCCAAAGAAGTACACCCATCGCGCTCATATCCCTTGCCAAAAATCTTCTTGAAACAAGGTCCCGTAGGAGACAATGAGAAGGTAAGAAAATGACAAAGACACATTGAAGGCTTTTAGCTTGGCGACTAACAGATAACAAATTAAAAGCGAAATTAGGAACATGTAGGACCAAGTGAGGGTAATATCTGAGATAAAGACACGTCACCCTTATTGGAAATATGAGAGATAGAGCCATCGGCTAGGCAAACTGTTTGGTGGGCGGGAAGGACAGAGAAAGAAAATAATGACAACTCACCAAATATATGATCATTGGCACCCGAATCCGTAACCCAAGTAGGTTTTGCAGATCGAACATGAAAGGCGGTGGGAGTACTGCGGCAAGTGTGGCGGTGGAAGGCAAGGGGTACCCGAGCCCGGCACTAAGATTTCCAAGTTGCTCCCGAAGATGCCCAATCTGAGACCGAAGGTGGCTATAATGGTTGGGTAGGAGCCAAAAATGTGCCAAAGATTTTTTCAGCAAGGGCAGCAGTTCGAGAAGGACCAGCAGAGCTAGAAGAGCCATAAGATCGATTCCGAGTAAAGCGTTGCTTCAACTCGGGATGAAGTTTGAAGCACCGAGCCTTAACATGCCCAATCTCACCACAATGATGACAAGTAATCTTTCCAGTCGGAGGACGAGAGCTAGCAGCAAAGGCCATCTGATCATAGTAGAGGAATCGGGGCCTAAGAAAACCTCGGGTCAGAGTGTATGATGTGACGACGACGCTCCTCACTATCAATAGTAGCAAAAGCCTCATACAAGGATGGCATGGGAGAGGTGTTTAAAATCTGAATTCGAAGGGGTTCGAATTCAGGCTTCAAACCCATCAAGAACTGATAAGTATGCTGACGAGTAAGTCTTTTGACCACAATAGAGGCGGTCTCCGCCGGAAAGTCACTCATGGGCTCATACTGAGCCAACTCTTCCCAGCGAGACTGTAAATACCCAAAAAATTCAGCGACGGAAACTTTTAGTGTCTCTTGAGATGCATGAGATATCTCCTGATAAAGTTCATAAATACGAATATCATTGCGGGCATGAGCATACATCTGCGTCAAGGCAGCCCATAAGTGAGGGGCTGTGTCACAGTACATAAACATGTTATAGATATGTTCCTCCATAGAATTGAAAAACCAACCCAACACAGTACAGTTGTCGATATCCCACTGAGCACGTTTGGGATCATCTGCAGATGGTTGTTTTTCAGTCTCAAGAAGCCAACCAGATTTGCCTTTGCCTCCAAGAAATAGACGAAAAGAGCGGCTCCATGCCGCAAAATTTTTACCATTCAATAGCACACTCGTAACACGGTGGGCTGGTGAATGATGAGCCATAGATAACTCTGATTGAGGCAGACGAGTAGTACTGCGAGTTTCTGAAGCGGACTCACTTGATCCAGTCATAGTAAACAGCAAGCACAACAATCGGAAATCTGAGAACACAAACAGCCGAAGACACGGCAGCACGAAAAAACAGCCGCTACCGGAGCACCACGGTAGCCACACGAAATAAATGAAAAAACAGGGAATCGCTTACCACATCAGCGAATCCACAAGCCCCTTAAAGAACAGGGGTAGGAGCGATCAAGAAGCCAAAGAGACGATCAACAGCGATCGACGAGCAGCGGAGAATCCAGAAAAAAGCAACTGGGCGAAAGCCCTAGGTTGTGCGAGATTGATTGCAGAGCGGCTGCAACTTCCCTCAGTGAGAAGTCAGCCTAGGCAAGCCCCGTAGGGCGGAGACGCTGGTTAGAGAGACCCCTCGATGGCGTTGAGGTGGATGGCTGAAGGTTTGCGGGGAGGAAGGATCAGTAGAGCGGCTCTGATACCAAAAAGTAAGAGACGTATCTTTTGTAATTTGACTTAACCTAATAAGTGGTTTAGCCATATATTTATAGATCACAGAGTTACTAGACAATAAAAGGAAATAGCAGAAATTAGGGCCAAAACAGAGGGCCAAAAATAAAGCAATATGGTATGCAAATTATTTCCTAATAAACTCTCATTCCAACAAAAAGCTTCAATCATCAAAGGGAAAAAGAAAGAGGATTCCAGAGGGGAGAGGTCTAGGAAACAACTACAAAAAATTCTCTTTCAAGGTTAACTGCTAGTTTCCTAGGCTGTCTTTCTTCAAAGTCTTGTTTATATAGAGAGGTTGTCTAAACATTCTCCCATTTCAAGGTTGTTCGTGAATAAAGAGAGTTGTTTTTTAGTTTCCTTTTAGTTTGTGTTATTAAAAGTCTTCAAGAACATGGAGGTGATATCTAGTTTTGCCAAATAAAAATTTTGTGTGCGATAACGTTAGCATAGCTACGATAGTTGGTTTCATTTTTACTATCTCGAATTATGGTTTCATTTTTCTAAACATTGTCTTTCTCTTTCATTGTAATTCCGGAGTTATCAAGGTAAATAAGAAGTTCAATTTTCCGACTCGTTTCTACATTGTCATCATCCTTATTACTGAAAGAAAATGATGTAAATAATTTGTATTTCATTCGGGTAGTTCGAAAATCGTTGCATAGTTATTGATACTTACCTATTTTTGAATTATCATAAATAAAAATTTTGTTCCGGTAATTCAAAAATTGTTGTATGGTTATCAGTACCGCCGATTTTTGAATTATCGAACATGTGTGGTACCGGTTTTATTAGCACCCGCCGACAGAATCCGGGGGAGGCGTTGTGCGCTAGGTGTTGTGCGCCATGTTGTGCGGCAAAACTACGTCGTTTTGCTTATTTTCTTAGTATATCCAAGGGCCCTGTTTGGAGAGTTAAGTGTGAGGTTTAATTTTGGGGTTCAATTTTAGCGGATTTAGGCTCTTTAGGGTAGGGTATGGTGGGTTTAGGCACTTGGATTTAGGCATTTTGGGTTTAGGCACTTCAGGTTTAGAGTTTAGGCTCTTTGGATTTAGGCACCTTATAATGGTTTTTTCTTCCTCCAAACAAGACCCTTGGAAGCTTTGGAAGTGTACAAAAATCAAGCAAAATGACGTAGTTTTAACGCACAACACCTACCGCATAGCACCCACCCCGGATCCCCGCCGACATTTCAAATTATTATCGTGGAAGCTAGTCCATTTTCATTGGCAATCGGAGGACTAAGTCAACAAATATGACGCATTCTAGATTCCGCGGTACAAATCTTAATCCGAATTAAATTCATATCTTGAAACTGACCCCATCGGCAATCGAAAGGCTAAGCCAACACATGCTAGGAATATGATTCATTCTAGTTTCTATAATATGAATTCATTGACAAGCAAAGAGGAAAAGATATTTATGTTTTATTTTTTTCATCGTTGCCGTGTTCGATTCGCAAGCAAGGAAGCAAAGACATTTATGTTTTATTTTTCATCGCTGCCATGTTCATTCAATTTTTCCTCTATAATCCAAGATGTGAACACCCCATTTCCCAATTCGAGATTTATTTGCATTGAATTGAGGGTACCGACGACACCATCGAATTAAGTACGCCGTTGTCGGTACCAAAAATGAGAATCACGCATATGTGTCCCATTTATCCAAATCAGTACAAATCGATTTTGAATTCCCCTGTTCTCGTGATCTGGTCATTCGGGATGTATTAGTTATGAGTTCAGGATAGCGATGCCGTTGAAATTTAGTGTACTGTCGTCGGTATCAAAAATGAGATTTGTACGCTTGTGCATGTTTCATTTATACAAGTTAATGCAAATCAATCTCGATTTTGCTTATCCGCCCTTATGTTCGAAGTCAATTTATATTGAATTGAAGGTCCCAGGCGACATAGAATTCAGTTGTTAGTAGTCCGCGATGTGCATCAGAAATGAAATGTGCTCTCACAAGCATTTTTCATTGACCAGTTCAATAGAAATTGATTTTAGAAATCTTAAAAGGTTTTGGAGTTTAGATGGTACCCTGGAACTGTTGTCGCGACCTTAATTTTGTTCGAAATTAGTTTATATTGAATTGAGGATCCCAGGCGCCGTCAAATTTAGCAGTCCACGCTTGGTATAAAAAATGAAATATATCCTCACGAGCATTATTCATTAATGAGTTTGACATAAATTAATTTTCAAATCTCCAAAGTCATTCGTGTTCACCAGTGAAAAACGAGGATATGAACGGAAAAGCCTGGTCCATCCGTTATGTCCTCCAGACACTCGAGTTTTATGGAGACTTTTTCTATCTCTTATTCCTCACGGCTAGAGATGGTTTTGAAAAGGATTAATTTTGGAAAAGGAGTACAACAAGGGCGATGTAGGGTGCCTAACACCTTTCCTACACGTAACAATAAATCCCCGAACCTATTTTCTAGTTTCGTATAGGCAAAATCGCAAAAATATTTTACTGAAGATGTTTTTCTCTAAAGATGTCTTTATGGGGTGACTTAGCACACCTGAATTCATGGTTAACCAGCGACTCTCATTCACAGTTGTCAAACTTATTGAAATAAACGTCGCATTTAGTCAACTATTCTCTCCTGTCATTTTTCAAAATTGTGGGACGCTCATAGTGGAAAATTTTGGGCGCGACAATATCCTCGTCAATCTAAAAGTCAAAAGTGGCTACAAGTTTAACATAATAAAACATTCTTGTATTGCCTACGTGACAGTTTCTAATAATGTATACACTTATCTTTTTACATCTATTACAATAACAAATTTAGGTAAGTATTCGATTATTCAACTATATACAGGTTGCAGATGAATTAAATGGTGAAAATAATATCTCTAATACCTTAAAGTGGATAGCGCATGGACCATCCTATATGTGGTAAAGTATTCAAGCTGCATCATCAATGGTCATCATTATGACACAAAATAGTGGAGTTAGCATGGTGGCAACAACAATGCAAGATACGAGCTATAAGGAAAAGAACCTGATTTTTGCAGATATGAGTTTCTATGGGGTAATTACAAAGATATGGTAGTTGAGCTTGGACAAAAAGAGGGGGATTAATAAAGTGGATGAACTTGGCTTCACACTAGTTGAGTTTGGAAGGATAGACCACAAATCCGATTCCTTCATTTTGGCTTCACAACACTTAAAATCCCGTCGCAAAACCTTTTTTGTTTTTTTAAAAAACATCAAATTAATGAATCTATCCGCAATATGAACCATTATTCATGTTTTTGTAGCTATAATAGTTACTATTCATTCAAGCCCATGTATTAAAGACAAAACATCTTAATCCATCCAAATGATCCACCGATCCACATTCAAAACAAAACCAAGTTCAACAAATTAAACCATAATTAATTCTCAAATTCCTAATAGTTACACAATATCTATCATCCATCTCTTTCAACTATGTAAGGACTCGTGTTTTTAAATAATTTTTCGGAAATAATGTTGGGGAAGTGTGAGGAAATGAAAATAGTGCAATATGGGGTCAATGTGAAATTAGTAATTGCATTTGGGTGTTTGTGAAGCACATAAGAAACAAGAGGAGTGTAAGTGCTAGTGTGAGAGTATGTATAAACACATTTGGATCAAATTTTTTGCTCAAAACACACCCCTCTCTTCTCTCAAACTCACCTCTCTCTCTCTCTCCTCTTCTCCTCCTCTCAAGTTTCTTCAAAACCCTCCACAAAATCCACCCTCCACACTCAAATACTTCAACATCCAACCAAAGATTCATCTTCTACGCGTGATTTGGAGTCCGGAACTCCGTGGTTTTGCTTGGAGCTAACATTTTCGGTTGAGGAGCTTCAAGGGCAAGAGTTTTCCATTTTCTACCCACTTCAAGTTCAATCCTTGAGGTAGGGAACAATCTTTTACCTCCTCTAAGGGTATATTTGTTGAATGATTGCATTGTTGGTGTTCTTGTTCCCAACTTCTTGTTAAACTTGTTATCACCATGGAAATGAGCTTGGTTTTTTATTGAGTTTGGGTTTTACATGTTTAGTTGGTAAAGTCATGAATTAGTTGTTGATATATCCCTCTCCTATGAGTAGTTGTTGTTTGGAACCTCAATTTTTGGCTTGGGTTGAAACCCCCTCCATTTTGGAAAAATCTAAAAATCTGAAAATTTTGCTCGAGATGGCCTTTGTATCGATACCCCTTTCATGGGTATCGATACCCAGCGTTCTGTATAGATTTTAGTTACCTTGTATCGATACCCCTTTCATGGGTATCGATACCCAGCTGTTTGTAAGGCAGATTTTTACCCAACTTCGCAGGCACGTCCCGGCTTCGTCCGAACTCCGTTTGAGGCGATTCTTGAACCGTTGGAAAGCTTCATGGGTCTACTTTCAAACCCAATTGGTCTCATATTAATAGCCTTTGTATTTTGAGAGAAATGTGTTTTTTCCTATCAAGGTGTCGGATTTTCTCGAGGTTCATAACTCCATATTCATGTTCCTTTGCTCCGGGCCGTCATTGGTCTTTCCTAAGCTTCTCAAATCGACTTCTAAGCTTTGGTAGTCCATCGTGGTATGAATGATGTTTTGTCATGATCTCTCACGTTTCTTGGACACATATTAACTTTGCCACAATCGACACACTACGAGCTTTCGAACTAAATGAATTACGTGGAAGTTTTTGGACACTTGATTGTTTAATAAACTTTTAAAAATGACGATTTGCTATTTCTAGGGCCACCATTTGGTGCGTCCCTAGCCATGGGTGTTCGGAGCCCACGAAATCCGGCAGGGGTGTTCGGAGCCCACGAAATCCGGCAGAGGGATTCATTCCCTATTTAAATAAGTGGTTATTTGTGAAGATGTGAAAAATGAAATGTTTTATGAAAATGACAATGTTTTGAAAGGATTGAACCTACGACATGAAATGTATCGATTATGAGGAAATCTATGAACACTTGGGTTTGATTCGATCTTTGGGGCATCTATTGGATACTCCATCATCATGTCGATCTATCTTGGTCTATTTTAGCTTATTCATTCATGTGTATCACATCTCCATGTGCATGTTTCATCTTCTATACCCTTAGCGTTGGTAGAAAAGTTTCCTACTGGGCTAGTGAGCTCAACCTATCATTTTCAGGTACTCGGCAAGGCATGTGATTGGAATGCTTGGCGTGTGGACGCATATCATAAAGCTTGTTTGACATGAAGTTATTTTATCCTCTCTATCGTTAATATATTTTGGGAGATGATCTTGTAACTTTAATTCCTTCAATCTTTTGACAAAACTTGGTTTATGTAATAACCCTTAACTATTCATTATTTATGCATGGGTACGGGTACCTCTTGTAGAAACCCGGTGTACTTTGACTTTGACCTTCAACGGTGAAATGTATGACTTTCAATTTATCCTACGTGGATTTTATTGGTATTTGGTTTATTCAATTTGAGGGCGTGACAAACTACATCGACAAAAATACTAAAACACGTGAAGTACTATTCCCCAAACAAAAGACTACAAATTGCAAAAATCAGGCTTAGTAATCATCCATCTCTTTCTCAATCACCTGAAAAGTAAACATTTGAAAATAATTAAAATCAACTTATAGAAGCAATAATTAAATGATACAATAACATCAAAGTTGCAACATACATCACAAAATCGCCATGCAACATAGTGGCCAAGAGCATCTCCAACCGTTTCAACAAAGGTACGTAGTCTTTCCAAATGAACGTTGGGATTTATTGCTTTACCAACATATATTTTACAATAGCCTTCACCCAATGGTTCTCCATCTATTTTTGCCGCAGGATCCGAAGTAATAAATAGCCCTTCACCCACACCGCATTTCGGAATACCAGACGTTTACAAGTATACTTCTCGTATAAGCTAAAAGAATTTAAATTTCTATCAAACTGCAGCCACCAAACATACAATAAGTAGTAACATTATTAAGCATAAAAATAAAAGTAAGACTTTTGAACAATCCATATATCAAACATATGGCCCAATCACATTTCAACAAACAAACTTCTAAACTGAGGCATCACATTTCAACAAACAAACTTCTAATATGAATTTGAGTCGGTGTCGGTTTCCTTTTTGGTGTCCGTGTGGGTGGTGTAGTCTTTGGGGTCTTCATGTATAGGGGTTTGCCTTGTTTTTTAGGGCTTTTTGTCTGTCTTTTTTTTTTTTTTGGGTTTTTGGTGGTCTGTCTCTTTTGTGTTTTTGGTGGTCTGTGTCTTTTGGGGTCTTCTGTGTCCTCTTTGAGGTGGTGGTGTCACAGTTGAATGGCTAATTTCTATCTCTCCATTGGTCTGCCGATACACTTCTCTGATGTTGATTCTACATATGAGGTTGCTATTGATTTCGGACTGTCGATTGATGTTGCTGCTGCTGGGATTCTTTTCGAGGAGTATGCTGATATTCTTCTTTGGCAAATATGGTCTTCATGCTAATATGGTCTGGATGCTGATTATGTTGCTTTGATTTGTTCTACTGCTGCTACGGGAGTCCGGGATGTACCTCACCCATTGTGGCAAACTGGATTATGGAGAATGCAAATTGGTGGTGTCTGGATTGAGGCTTCTCCATTTGTTTTGGGTTTATTCAAAGATGGATGCTGCAACTTCTAACTACTGGTGCTATTGATCCATATGGAGTAATTAGTTTGTGGTGTTCATTGCTCTTGGTCCTGGCTCATGCCAGGCCTTTTCCATGTATTTGTTTTCATTTTCTTCTCCTTTCAATTTCAGCTCTTCGCTGGAATTTTTATTTTTGCTTCTACCATTCACATGTGTTTGGTAGTGACTTTCACCCTCGATGTACCCATTGTCGAGTTAATAAATTTTGTTGCCGATCAAAAAAAATATATATGAATTTGAGTGATTGCCGGATGCTTTTTTTTTTGTTTCCCATCCCATTTGGTTTTCTACAGTTCTGACCCTTTTGAAGCCGAAAAT